>SZWC01017944.1:14320-26043 GCA_023375785.1 Penium margaritaceum | reverse complement strand
CTCCAAATCTGGCATGCTTTGGTGTTCTGGAAAGCTTAGATCAGTGGCTATAAAATGCCACTGCTTGTGAGCCTTGATCAAGTGTTAATTCCCATCCAATTGAGGCCAAAACTATTGCCTCACTCTCTGACCAGATTTTGCCATCCTTGGAACCAGTTGCCTCCATAGTTTCAGTCTCTCCAAAAACAGTTGGTGGTGTGAACCAGCCACTGCTAGGGACCCTCCTGAGTGCACACTCACCCTCAGGCCAACAGTACTAACCACTATTGTCCTTGTATGATGTCGTGACCTTCTTCCTAGTTTGTTGCTCTACCACAGAGAAAAACTCTTGCGGATTCTCCATGACCTCTCCCTTTGCCATGAGGAAGTAGATCCATATCTTGCAACTGTGGTCATCGAACAAGGTCAGGAGATACTTGGTGCCACCATCTGAGGGAGAGCAGAATGGTTCACACACATCAGAGTAAATCATGTCCAAGTTTGTTACTGCACGTTACCCATTACGCTCCAAGAAGTTTCTTTCTGCCTGGCCTTGGAGGCATATCTCACAGAGCTTCATGCACAAACCCTTATCCTTGGCCTTGCACTTGTCCATCCCATGAACCACTTTGTACTATTGCATTACTTGCAGTGTACTGTCAACTACATGCCCAAAGCGCCTGTGCCATAGCTGAGCATGAGTATCATTGGTGAAGTTGGCCGCCATGGTGACAGCCTGTGGTGCGATACCAAGCATTACAGGCTTGGACTATTCAACGACTGCATATCCCTTATCTCTTCTCTCATGTGGCTTCGTCTGCAACACATAGGGCTGATAAAATCTTGGGACTTGTACAACGAGGTTTTCCTTGGCATAGGAGATCTCAATGCCCTTGTTTTTAACAATCACAACCGCCTCCTCATTGAAGATGACTGTCATGTCGTGGTTCATCATTTTGGAAGCTGAAAAGAGGTTTTCCACAAAGGATAGTATGTAGATGACGTTCTCTAGCCTCAAATATTTTTCAGCACCGTACACGTTGATGTTGATCAACTTATCTCTCTCACCTTGTGCATGGACAAGGCTGCCTTAGGTACACCTGAAACAAAGTTCGGTGTCACCGATGGAGAGGAACATATCATTTTCCATTGAATAGTGTTGGCTAGTACTAGATTTAAGCCCAAAGGCTCCATGCTTGAGCAATGCTGCTTCGTTGGTCGTGGCATGCTCTCAACCATCATGTTTGTCATTTTTTCTTTCACCTCTTCTTGCATCCTCGTTCTTGCCACCCTTTCCTCCTTCTTCCTTCTTGGGAGCCCTACACTTCGTGCCCAGTTCCCAGAATTCCCACATTTGTGATACTTCCCAGGATGCTTTGAACCCTTTCAATCACCAACATTGTGTTTTTCCCCAACAGCACCACTTGCATCGCCACGTGGACTAGAATAGGAGTTGTTTCTACTGTAACCACCATACTTTGTAGCATAGGCCAGAATTTTGGCCTCACTACTACTATGATGCATGGACTCATTCTGCACTTACTCGGATACGGCCTCATACATCATCTTCTCCTCCTTCCAACCTCCAAATATGGTGATTAGAGGACCTCAGATTTTAAGTGACACCATTAAGAGGACTATGGTCTGCATGTTGGTGTTGTTTTCCCAGTTCATCTAGGTCAATTTTTGGAACACTCCTTCAAACGACAAGAGGAATTCTGGATTTGACTCTTACTATGATTAGTTTTTTAGAGATGAAGAGGTGATTAACAAGAGCTATTCATTGGTGCACGTAAGCAAGTTTTTCATAAGCTTTGGATGCAAGTGAAATTCCATGTAGGTGGGCATGTTGTGACTCATGCACTGATGTCCCAAGGATGACCAAGGCCATGTCGTTTTCGGCCTTCCATGCTTTATACCCAAGGTCTATCTTTGCTGGTAAAATCTCTTCTATAAGGAAACATTTTCATGTAGCCGCACACATTCATGAATATCTCAATTTTCCATTTCCACAAGGGAAATCCTTTCCCACTGAACCATGACATTACACCACTAACGTACTCAAGGTTGAGCATCGTAGATGTCGTAATTTTGCTTCTCTTTTGCTCTGCTTCTCTACTTTGTGAAGTCCAATTTGAGCTTATGTAAACAATTGTCTGCTACCATTTTTTAGGGTGCATATCCGTTACTTGCCCCCTCAACCATTGATCACCTGCAAACAGAGAAGAATGAACACTATCAAGGACACTTGCTCCAAAGTAGCAGTGCATTCCTTGTCTATCGAGGACCATTGTGCCTGTGCTTGACCAGGAATGTTGGGACACAATTTGTAACGGGAGACATGATGACAAGCTTGCTTTTTTAGACACTGGCAATTCCTTGAATGACGCCAACATGGAATTTTTAGGAGAACGACCCTATGCACATCTGTGACCTCAACACAAAGGCGCCGAATTCCATTGTTTCATGGAAGGCGGATGATGTTGGAAGGGCACTTGTCAAATGCATTATAGTGAGCCCATTACGTATTGCAAATGCACTTGTGGACAGGATGTCTGAAACTGTATGTGGTGCAAGGCACAAAGTCAGAGCATGTGCATTGAGGGATACACAGCGTGATGGTAACACGCCAAGACCTTGGGATATACCTCCCACCCTTGACCCCTTGGTGTTTCCGACCAAACCTTGAGATATTGTATGACCCTCTTTTGGCAGCAAGGCCGCTGCTAGTGACCACGGCTCCCACCGTGCGACTCTCCCTGCGGCGTTTGCACCAAGGTGCGTTGCGGAAGACTTGTACGATTAAATGGATGTGTGCAAGACAATTCTTATAGAACAGGGAGAGTTGGGCAAGGAATGAATCCTTAGACTTGATAGATCAGTACAAGGCAATGTACAATGTCTCTAGGTAAGATTGGCATGCCTAGAACAACCCCTAGCCTTCCTTGTGTATCTGCCCCTATGAGCCAGCCGAGAGCCCCTTCTCACTCCGAAGCCCTTGGTTGAGGTGCAATAATGCAAAAAACACATGCACCATGTATTCTGTGTTGCAATCTTTCCAACGCACCAACAAACGACTCAATCCATGGAGAAATGGCTGAGTAATTCCTGTTTGAATGCTCTATGCGTGACTGCCACTAGCAGCACCGCCTGCGGAGATCACGGCCGTCCAAAGCGCCCTTGGTTACGAATGCAGCTCCAGCTGCCATCCCGAAGTGCCCATGGACCCCAATGAAAATTTTCTTATTGGCTAAGCATCCATCCATGTGCGCCTTGGTTGTAGTGGGCAAGAAAGTTGCTCCGCCTCGTTGGGGTCAAACCAGTGCTCCCGTCCATTTTTCGGATGGGCACCACTAAATGTTTCCCGGCCGTATCTTTCCCATCCTTACACGGTATGACCCGGTTCTTGGGCCAAACCTGCATGGTTTGACATGTAGAATTCATTCATGGCCTCAGACAAGATGTTTGATGCCATCAGGGTGATGAAAATACCGCCTCGACCGGCGGGCCCCATAACATTCCCCCCCTCTCTAAGGCGCACCGTCCCGGTACGCTCTTGGCAGATTCGGAAGACGTCATCTAAAGGACCCACTTCCGAATAGGGGAGAACATGGGGCATGAGGGTGGAGTATCGGCACCCTAAACAGTTATCATCCAATGGGTTTACGGGTGCAAACCATCCGTCGGCACAAGGGATATGTCGCATGGGTCATAAACCAGCTTTAGTGACATTGTCAAACCTAGAAATTCTTGTCAAAACATACCAAAATTGTTACTTCAACCACCAAACACGTGCGAGTTGAACATTTTCAACTTACCACCAAAACGGATTGCATCCTGACCATCATTCCTTCAATGAAAATCATGAGTGGGCAAGGAAAACGGAATTAAACGCCATAAATACAATTTTTTCATATCTAGGTTTTGTATTTGACCCAAAAGAAATGAATCTTGCTCTTTATCTCAAACTATAGATGGTTCTTTTTAATAACAAAAAACTAACCTAAAGTTTTCACAAAACGTTCATTTGAAAACATGAGTTGTAACATCTTACAAGCCAAAAGCAATTATGCAAATGAGGCTACACTCCTTTCTTTAACCAAATTTACAAGTAATAACCTATTCAACTAGATCTTATATCCATTAAGACTCTCTACTCATATTATGTATCAATTTCTTTATTTGTATATTTATGGTGAACCTGGTGGCATTGACTACATTTAGGCGTGCATCGGGGTTGCATAGTTATTCACTAGAGCTGGGTTGAAAAACTTTGCCTGTCTTAGAAACGACGAATTGACCATATACCCACAGAATCGATATCTATCACGATATCAACATTTTGCACATTAACCAAGCCATATCCATTTTTGGAACTTTTCACTTCTTTGTTAACACTATGTTCAGAGACTATACAAAACATAATGCTATATCCAAGTAAACATGCTGTATCGACGTTGCATGCCATCGAGCGACAATATGCTGACGTCTTCAGATATGAGAAAAAAATCACAAATCATGTCTGTAGAGGTGTTTGTGATTTTTCTCACAAAGGTTTGCGAAAGTTTGGAATGGGGGGACCGAAACACCCCATGCGTTGAAAGGGAACCTGCTGAGCCCCGCTACTGTGTGGCCCAACAGGAGCCCGCACAAAAATGAAACCCTAAAACCCCGAGTGTGATTTGGGGTAGGCTTTGATAGTGGTTTTCATGGATGAAAATGGGTTTGCTTCTTCGGGAAAAAAAATGGAGAAGGCATTCTTGCTCGATCGCGATTCTCGTGAGAGGGGGGGGGGGGCAAGGAAGGGGGTGACACATCAGCCCCCCTCGCTTTGCTCGATTGGTGACTTCAATCGCCAATCGGGCATGGCCATGCAAATAGATATGGCAATGTTTTTTTTAAACTTGCTGGATATGGNATTTGGGGTAGGCTTTGATAGTGGTTTTCATGGATGAAAATGGGTTTGCTTCTTCGGGAAAAAAAATGGAGAAGGCATTCTTGCTCGATCGCGATTCTCGTGAGAGGGGGGGGGGGGCAAGGAAGGGGGTGACACATCAGCCCCCCTCGCTTTGCTCGATTGGTGACTTCAATCGCCAATCGGGCATGGCCATGCAAATAGATATGGCAATGTTTTTTTTAAACTTGCTGGATATGGCGTGGTAAATATTCAAGTTACGGATGTATCAAGCTTATATTGATGCTTGCGCGGATACATCAACCATGTTGCCGCCTTGGAAACGAATTTGGCTTGACCTTCCCCTCCTGTCTGAGGAGAAGTCGTCCGTTGAGTCTGGTGCTTGCTTGCAATGTCCGTTACCTTTTCAAAAAAAATTCTTGGTTGATTTTTTAAGCTTGTCTGACTTGCACAATTTCCTCGGACTGGGAGTCACTTTTGTAAGAATAATCGCTCTCAGAGAGAGCTTGTTGTCCAGATGCGATAGAAGTGGAGAACAAAATGCCTAGAAAGTTTGTGATGGGCTGTCATTAAAAAAAAACGCCGACCCCATACAAAACTGTCGTAACGAAAGTCATTGTGCAACGGATTTTTTTACTTCAGCGCACATTCTTGGCTACCGAACCGATTGCATAGGGTTGCTACTAAACCCCAACAATGAGAAATAGTATGTGTAACACCCGATTGGCCAATAAGTAATGAATGAAAAATAGCAACAGGAGTCTTTGCCAGCTTGATTTGTGGGGAAGAGGTCCACGTAACTTCGCCAGCTTGCTTCGTTGTGGAGATGGTCTTAAGGGTGTGTCCTCTTGGAGTCGTGTGGGCACGCAATCGCGTGCATTTATGCGCTTGGACCACATATGGACACGTCTTGCCACCAAGCCGGGCAAGTGTACGCAATCGTGGACGACAAAAGCTTAGCTTGGACGTGTTGGACCCCCTCCCGTCTGTCATCCGTCTGATTTCTCTAGAGCGAACCGGACGAATCGTCAGGCGACAATATGTAAGACTCCAAGAGAAGAGACCCTAACAATTTTGTCGTTAACGTCCAGCATGTCCAGATGTGGGGCTTGAACCGACGCTCTGTTACTGCTAGGGATTCTTACATGAGTTGGCCGGTGGCGAAGTGCCAGTGGTTGCGAGGAGTTTTGCGAGCTTTCGCTCATACTGTAACGAGGCGTCCTATTCTTCTGGCATACTCGGGGTCTCACCCAGGATTTGGGGGCAATCGGGCCATTTTCTGATTTTCGGAAATCCAGGTCCCGGTCGAGCTCACCCCGCTCGACCGCCAATGCGAGGAGGAGGAGGCGGAGGAGGAGGAGGAGGAGGAGAGCGCAAGCGAGCGAGGTGCTGCTTCGCTCGCACCTCGCATGGGGTTCTGAACACGCCATGTGAGGGTGATTTCTCCCCCTCGGCGCATGGCGTGTGAATTACGCTATCCGCCGAGGGGCTGTCGCGGAGGCAAGCCCCCGACAACACGCTCGGTCAACGACGGGAGCAAATCGAGTGACTGCAACTGTGCAACGGTCGCAGTGCTTCCGGTGGCATGTGCAAGAGGGCGACCGCATTCACCGTTGGGAGGCATCAAGCTAATGCAGCGGCGCGCCGCGAGACAAGATGGACCGTCGATCCAGACGATCGACGGCCAACCACTTCTCGCACTACGCGTTAGGTGCAAGTAGGGCACCAGGTAAAGGTACAAGTAGGGCACCGATTTCAGGAGCAAGTAGCTTATTGTAGCAAGCTAGGAGAGAAGCAGGTTAGCACCAGGACTAGCCGGCCGGACAGTATAAACACCCTATACTCAGTTCAATCTGATGAACCTATATTTTCTAGCTCTAGTTTCCAGACTTCTCGAAGTCTAATCTTTCCGCTGCGATTGTGCTCTCCACACACCAAGGATTAATCTTTAGAGAGCACACACTCTCACATCTGGTCTCAGAGCCAGAGCCAAACGTTGAGCGGAAGCGATACCGCAGCTCGCCAAACTTCAAGGAGGGAAGGCACGGACTACGCCGGACAACGTTGAGGCTCATCGAGAGGGAGATTGCTTGACCAGACATTGAAGCCAACGTACGAGCCAACCTCTGGGATTCTTTCTACGTTTCCAAAGCGTCCACACAGCCTACCGTGCGTGTGTGGGAGACGACGGGTGACTCCTACGCACTTCGAAGACATCAGTTTCTCATCCTGGACAGCTGAATTGCTGCCAGAACATTTTTTACTGCTGCCAAGATGCTGCCAATTTTTTTTCTGAGGATCTCCTACGGCCAAAAATCAGCTAGAGCCATGGAGCAGGCCCTGCAGCATATCCTAGAGCAGCTGGGAGCCCTCAAGCTGGAGAATGAGCGGCTCAATCAGCAGATGGCTGACCTGCGGGACGGGTGTGACGCTCGACAGGTTCGTGCGGCCCGGCCAAGGAGTCCGCCAAGACCAAAGCCAAAGGCTCCGGAACCGTTCAATCCCTCAGCCATGGGTGCGAGCGTATGGACCTGGTTGTTTGTGATGAACAGCTACCTTGGGGCTCCAGATCACCCTCCAGAGGATGATGCTGTGCGTGTGTCATTCACGGTGACACTGCTACGCGGAGCAGCATTGGAGTGGTGGAGGCAGGTCATTATGCTGGCCACTTGAGGTGGAGGTGGGAACGCAGCTGTGAAACATGCCGTGTTGTGGCAGCCAGGCACGGGGCAAGCTAAAGCTCGCGTGCCGACGACATGGAAGCAGTTCGAGCAAGCCATTAGAGATCTATTTGATCTCGTGAACACCTCCATGGTCGCACGCAACAAGCTTAAGCAGCTGAAGCAGATCAGCTCGGTGCAGTAGTACACACTTCGTTTCTTGGCGTTCTGCTTGGAGATCGACGACATGAGCGAGCCGGAGATGGCAGACAATTACCACGATGGCTTGAAGGCAGAAATTCAGTACACTCTGGCACTCAGTGGAATCACAGAGTTCTCGACGATGGTGGCCACTACTAAGCGCGTTGACGCGCTACGCTACCATCGAGGGGGTTACCGTGAGAAACAGGAAAATTTCCAGCTTCGAACACAGTACCAACAAAATGATCCCATGGAAATTGACACAGTGCAAGGAGGCCAGCAGTAGAGCAAGCAGCATGGTGGGAACTATTGGATCTGCAGGAAGCCTAGGCACCACAAGAAGGACTGCAAGGAGAAGCAGCAGGGAAACGGCAACCAGCAGTGAGTGGCCGGCAGCCAGCTGCTGGGAAAGCTTCGTCCACATCAGCAAACACCCAACTCCGAAAATCCTTCGACAACTAGGGAGCTGCCTAGTGTATTGCTGCAAAGCGAAGGAAGCGGGAGTGTTCCAGGAATCCTCCTGAAAGCTCAGAATTTATCGGCTGGTTCTACAAATGGCGAGGGGTGCCAGACTCGCCGGTAGATTAAAGCATTGCTGGATTGTGGCGCGTCGCACTCATTCTTCAGCGAAGAGCTTGCAAAGAGGTTGGGGCTTGCACGGCTACCTGGGAACCCAACTATGGCCAAGGTGGTGCAAGGGGAGTTGGATTGCGGACTTCTTCTGAAGCCTCTGAGGATCCGTCTGGGCAAGTTGTCGTGCAAAGTGAACTTTTGCACGTACCCAATGGACACCTACGACACCATTTTGGGACGTGACTAGCTGCACTTGTGCAATCCTGCTGTGGATTGGGTGCGCACCTAGGTGAAAGTGAAGAAATACGGGGAGAAAATCGTTTTGCCGTTGTGGGCAGAGGAGAAGGACTCCAAGGCAGGCAAGGTCCTGCAATTGAGTTATGTGCAGCTAAAGCGCTATGAGCGCAAGGGGGACCAAGTCTACCTTGTGTGGATGCGGCAGATGGAAGCAGCTGAAGAGGTGGAAGTATTGGCAGTGGAGGCAAAGCAATAAGAGGGAGAGCAACAGAAAGCACCAGCCGCAGAGTTGTCGGAAAGGCGTCAAGGGAGTGTTAGGCAGCTATATTGATGTTTTTCCTGCTGAGCTGCCAAAGGTTTTACCACCGAAGCGGGACATCGACAACAAAATTGATCTGGTTCCGGGAGCAACTCCAACAGTGTGGGCTGCTTATCACATGAGTGATAATGAGCTGGGTGAGCTGAACAAGCAGTTGGAGGAGCTGACGGAGCAGGGGTTCATCAGACTGTCGGTATCACCCAAAGCTACACTGGTCCTCTTTGAGAAAAAGAAGACAGGGAAGTTACGGATGTCCGTGGACTATCGCGCACTTAACAACGTAACAATCAAGAACCGGTACCCGTTGCCAAGGGCTCAGGAGCTATTTGACCACTTAAGGCGATCGCAGAACTTCAGCAAGATTGAATACCATCAGATCTAGGTTGCGGAGCAGGATGTGGACAAGACGACGTTTCGTACGCGATACGGCCATTTTGAGTACCTTGTGATGCCGTTTGGGTTGACCAAAGCTCCTGCAACGTTCATGAGCCTTATGAACAGGATTTTCCACCCTCACTTAGACCAGTTCATGGTAGTGTTCCTTGACGACATCCTCGTCAACTCCTGACCTCTAGAACATCATCAGCAACATCTTCGACAGGTATTAGCAATTCTTCAAAGAGAGAAGTTGTTTGTAAAGCTCTCCAAGTACGAGTTCGAGAAAAGGAAGGTGGAGTTCCTTGGGCACATCGTGAGTAGTAAGGGTCTCCGCATGGACCCAAAAAAGGTGGAAGCAATGAAGCAGTGGCCGACACCAAAGTGTGTGCGTGAAATCTAGGTGGTCCTGGGATTTTTCAACTACTACCAGAAATTCATCTGGGGGTACGCAGGGAATGGTGTGCCACTGACTCAGCTGTTGAGGAAGGATCGCCAATGGGAATGGGGCAATTGAGAGCAGAAGAGCTTCGAGGAGCTCAAGGCTACAATGTGTGACGCTCCAGTCCTGGTGCATCTGGATTCATCCAATGAGTATATCATGGCGATGGGTGCAAGCGACTATGCCATCGGGGCCGTGCTAATGCAGGATCATGGAAAGGGACCGCAGCCAATTGCGTACGCGTCTTGCAAGCTGTGAGGGGCAGAGCTAAACTACGCAATCCATAAAAAGGAGATGTTGGCGATGATCCATGCGTTCAAGACTTGGAGGTTCTACCTTGAGTCCAGACGCTGCGTGGTCCTCACAGATCATTATGCCCTGAATTACCTGAAGACGCAGGCAAATCTCAGTCGCCGGCAAACTCGTTGAATGGAGTTCTTGGAAGGGAGTTATGACTACGAGATCCACTGCAAGCCTGGGAAGGTGAACCCACAATATCCTCTGTCAAGGAGGCCGAACTTGACCCTCAACGTCATCTCAGTGCTCATGGGATCTCAAGTCATGCATACCATGTACGGCTATGGCGTGGACAGTGAGTTCACGGGTGGTGCGCTGAAAGACGCCATGTGGGATGGAGTGTATTGGCGAAGGGGGCAGGAGCAGAGAATTGTCGTGCCAGACTATGCGTCATTGAAGCAGTTGTTTCTGGAGGAGGCGCATGATACCCACTACTCGGGTCACTTCGGCTTCGACAGGACGCTCACAGCCTTGGCATGCCAGTATTGGTGGTCATCAATGGCAACTGATTTCAAGAGGTTTGTGCGCAGCTGCGATGTGTGCCAACGCATTGAGGCCCGGAGGACCAAGCCACCAGGGGAGCTGCAACCATTGCCTATACCAGGGATGCCATGGACAGATATCTTGTTTGACTTCATCGGCGGGTTGCCTGTGATGTAGCAGGGCAACAACACGGTATTGGTGGTGGTAGACCGGTTCTCCAAGATGGCATACTTCATCGCATGTCCTGAGAGCATCACAACTGCCGAGACAGCTCAACTCCTCCTTAGTCATGTCATCGGGCTGCATGGAGTGCCGCAGTCAGTGGTCTCAAATCGTGATCCACGCTTCACTTCGCAATTCTGGAGAGATCTCATGGAGAAGCTGGGCACGCGGGTGCAAGTGACCACGGCATACCACCCATAGAGCGATGGGCAGACAGAGCACACGAACCAGACTCTGGAGCAATTGTTGCGGAGCATGGTCCCACCGGATGGAGAGGGTTGAGAGGAGAAGATCGTAGTGAGAGAGTTTGCCTACAACTCAGCGGTGTCAATATCAACAAGAAAGTCACCTTTTGAGTTGGTCTATGGCCACCAGCCACTCAGTCCAACTGCTCTTGCTGCGGCAACATCTCTTCCGGCTGTGCAGCACATTGCTAAATGGTTTGCCACCACTTGGGACGTGGTGCGGCAACGGCTGTTGAAGATACAAAAGTAGTAGAAGCGACAGGCTAATAAGCATCGCTCTAGGGAGGAGTTCCAAGTGGGAGACCAGGTGATGCTGAACTCTGCTAACCAGTAGCTAATGGGAGTTGGGAGTCCCAAGCTGAAACCGCGATGGGTGGATCCGTTCTGTATTCTGGAGAAGTGGTCGGTCGTTTCCTACAAGCTGGAGCTGCCAGCTCACTACACCATCCATCCAATGTTCCACATCTCCCTACTTCGTGCCTATTGTGACCCCAACACCTTCTTCTAGTATCGCGGGACGGCTCCACCCCCTACTGTCCATGTTGAAGGAACTGAGGAATTTGAGGTGGAGAAGATTCTGGCGGACCACCAGAGGGGACATCGCCGTGAATTTCTCGTGCAATGGAAGGGGTACCCGGCGGAGCACAAATCTTGGGAGCCAGAGGCCAACTTCCATGTTGGAGGTACTAACACTACTCTCTAGGAGTACCTCAGGCACGCCGGGACGTCCCGCCTTCGACGGGGGGGGAGGGGGGGGGTGGGGAGGGGGAATGAA
>SZWC01017943.1:34894-46932 GCA_023375785.1 Penium margaritaceum | reverse complement strand
CCACATTGTATGAAGGGGGTTCGGCCCCCACACCTCCGAGTGGTGGCGTATCTCCACCGTCTATGGTAATCTTGAGTCGGCCCACCGCTTCAGCAGCAAAGTATGCAAGCCTATAGTGGTCATCGCGAATTGCCTTCGCAATGTTGTCGTCCGGTTCGTTCTTGTGGGAACTTCCCGCGTGGGTGCTTTCCGTGCCCTTGCTGCTCTAGACAGTCTCGATGCTGTCGGCAACTTTAGGCAATGTGGCGAGCGCCTTGCCCTTCTCGAGTAATTGGCTTGGGTTTGCCGCACGACGATGGCGATGATCATGATCCTCATCACCTTCGCCATCGCCGACATCGTGCTCTTTGTCGGGGTCCCCCTCCGAGATATCCTCCTCCATCACGTCGTCCATCGCATGGGGGTCGCCCACGTGCGCGTCGACGTTGTCTTCGAGGACGTTTGCAGCCGCCGCACACTTCTCGGTATCGCCGAGGTTGGCGTCGGTTGCTTTCGGCGGTACGGTTGCCTTTGGCATTTCAATTGCCTTTGGATTGGCAACCATGCTCACGGTAGTCGCTCCCAAAGTTTGGAGTCCGCCGAGAGCTTATGGTGAGGTCATCACCACCTTGCCCTTGTTGGTCTTGGACAGTCCGGCACTTGCCATCTCGTCGCCCATGCAACTAGCACGTAAAGAACGCTGTGAGGATCACCCCACAACTTTGAGGAGGAATCGCCTCCTAAACTCTTGCTCTCATGATCGGTGAGGCAATTATTCTTTAATTTTCTATTCTCCTACGCCGCCAAGTCACCATAGGATCGTGGGTCTTGAAACTAGACTTCCTAAGCCGTGACTCACGGCGATTGGGAAGAACTAGTACCTAGGAAAAGAGAAATAACAAGACAAGGGAATGAGGAAGAATGTGAGTGTCGCTCACAGAACAAGAGCAAAGAGTGTTAAGAGGCACCCTAACAATTCCTACCAAGTCTTCCACTCTCTCTTCTCTCTTCCTTGGTCTTTGCTTCACGCTCCTTGATGGCTCTCGCATTCTTGGGCGGCGTCTCCCTTGAGCCGGGGGCGTTGGGGAGCCGTCAAAAATCTTCAAGGTGTCACCCTCCTTTTCTTTAGGGTGCTCTCACGCTGTGAGAGCCCTTAAGCTTGGAAAGGAGCGGTGTCCCAATTTTTGGGATGAAGGAGTTTTGAAGGAGCCTTAAAAATGGGGAGGATTTTGTGGTTTTTTAGGGTGATGACTCCCCATCCCGTCCCACAAAGATCCTCCTAGTCCTCTGGAAGTGAGAAGAGGCTGGAAGGAAGTGGCTCCACCAAGTAGCGATTTTTTTCCAGCGCTTCAATCTGTGAAGTATGGATGCCCTAGTACTTTATGGCATTTTTGCTACTTCTTGCAGCTGCCGGCGCCGTTTTATCTATGGCGTATCTGTCATTTCCGTCGAACCCTTAGTCGCGAGGGTCGTGTGGCTCTAAGAACCACTACAACGTGTCGAGTCTCCAACTCCTGCTCTGAATTCGTCGTCGGAGTTCGCAGAATAGCGTTCTCAATCCGCGTCAGGGGTTTACCCCCTTTGCAGGACTGAGGGGCAATCGTCATCAACGACCTAGAGCAGGGAGACTCGAATGTTTCGAGTCTCCGGAGGCCCATTTCTGTTTTTGCCTAACCCCCTCATTCTGGGTCCAAAACGAGGGGATATTACCTCGAACTTGTGAGTTTACACAAGTTTTCAGGTTTAGAAAATCGCAATTCGTCTTAAATTAACTCGAGTTTCTACTTTTATGCGTCGATGGAAAATCGTAGCGTGCAAGGCACGATCGGCGATTTTGCGCCGACATTTCTCCTCGGCTCCTCGCTCCTTGCTTTCGCTCTATCCCTCGTGCTCGCTTGTTCTCGCGAGCAAGGAGGGCAAGCGAGGGCGAGGGCACAAGGCCACAGGCCTCGTCCCTCGAGGCCTCACGGCCTCTTGGCCGCCGATCGAGCCACCAGCTCGATCGGCAGTTGCTGGCTCGCCGGCTGGTGGCCGGCCGGTCACTTGACCCGCCGCCGGCCACCCAACCGGCCGGCCGCCGGCTGGCCAATAGCCAGCCAGCGGGTGGCTGGCTGGCTACCAGCCAGCCACCCGCTGGCTGGTAGCCAGCGGGTGGCTGGCCACCGGCCAAGCCTCGCAATAGCGAGGGGTGGCTCGCGGCCACCCCTTTGCTATCGCGAGGTGTGAGGGCCGGACCGGCCCTCCCGCTAAATAGTACAAACATGTAATTGGCAGGGCGGTAGCGGCGGCTGATGGGTAGTTAGGGTTTTTTTTACCGACGACGGGCGAATGGATTATGTAGTTCAACTATTAGGGTATATGTGACTTGAACCCCTAACAAAACCTTTGTTGAATGTTCTCCATGGTCTACATTACTGCAATGTTACAGGCCCATGAATTGTCGGCACCAAGATTACCAAATTGTAGTTGGCTGAAATAGTGCACAATGGGAAAGAAATGAAAAAAAAAGTATTGGTGTGCTTAGTTTGGGGATGAGTGCATGTCTCATACAAATTATTTCACACCTTAATCATTATGACACCTAGNTCCCAAGTTTCTTGCGTACTACCGTCGCATTGCCACGTAATCATATATTCAATGAATTTTCCATCTCCTTGTAGTCGAGGAGTGTGCTCAATCTCTTGATTTCTTTTCACCCACTTGGATGGATAGTGGCGAAGGGACCTCTAGTTGGTCTTTCTTTTTGTTTAGCAATTACGTTTACCACTTGGTTTGAGTCCACTATCATGCGCATCCCTGGTGGTGACGTTGGTCTAGCCACGATGACAATCCCATGACACACTAAGTGGACCTACCAGATGCATGTATCACCCCAACATGTGTTGTGGTGTTTGTATCACCCGTCTATGTTCCTTGCAACAATGGTTGCCTCATTTGGCCTCACTATAAATTTCCCATTGAACTGGTAACATGTCGTGTCTCCAGGTCCTGCTCTGAAGACGTCGTCGGAGTTCACCGAATGGCGTTCTCAGTCCCCATTAGGGGTTTACCCCCTTTGCAGGACTGGGGGGCAATCGTCATCAACGACCCAGAGCATGGAGACTCGAATGTTTTGAGCCTCCTAAGGCCCATTTCTGTTTTTAATCTTACCCCTGGTTTTGGGACCCAAACCGGGGGTTTTTATCTTGAACTCATGCATTCGCACGACTTTTCCAGTCTCGAAACTCATAGTTTGTGCTAAATGAACTCGAGTTTCGTTTTTGACGCGTCGGCGCAAAATCGTCGCGTGCGAGGCACGATCAGCGATTTCGCGCCGACTTTTCTCGTTTGCCTTTTTCTCTCACCCTTGCTCCCCCTATCCCTTGTCCTCGCTTAGTTGCTTGCAAGGAGGGCGAGGGGGGGGGGCTAGGGCACGAGGCCACGAGGCCTCGCTGTCGAGGCCCTCGTGGCCCCTCAGCTGCCGATCGGGCTGAGGCCACGATCGGCGGCTGGCGGGTGGCCGGCTGGTGGCTGGCCAGTCAATGGCCGGCCGCCGGCCGTCCAGCCGGCCGGCAGTGAGCTGGCCGGCGGCCAGCGGCCGCCGGCCAGCCCTTGGTAATGCGAGGGGTGGTGGGCAACCACCCCTTGCTTCAGCAAGGAGGGAGGGCCGAACCGACCCTCGCACTACAGAACCAATCATTTGGCAAGTTTTTATATTTTTCCATGTCTTTTTTGTATACCATTTAGCATGTGGTCCAAAAAGCTCGCGTACCCATAAAACGCTAAATGTGACTCTCATCCGCCCAGCACCGGCAAGAAAAACCTGAAAAGCCGAGTCGGCAATCATGCTTACTCACGACGGGCGAGTAAGAAGAAAATCTGCATGGGGTCATCGCTCCCTCGTGATCGAGCGAAAACACCCTTCCTTTGTTTTATAATTTTTTTATGCACAAAAACCTACTCTTTCAACGCCCAAACCTCAATCAAACCCTACCTTCAATTACATTTGGGCTTTTAGGGATTTTGGTTTTGCGCGGGCTCCTGCTGGGCTCCGCGGTAGCGGGGCCCAGCAGGTTCCCTTTCAACTCATGGGGAGTCTCGAACTACCCTCATACTCTGGACAAACCTCCTCCCGCAAGTATCACAAACCCTTCAACGAAGGGGTTTGCAATGCTAGCAGGGGGGCGCTGCATGCCATGTGTTATCAACGCATGGCATGCGGCCTCGCCATGCATTATCGCCTCTTTTCTTTATTAGTGGCGTGGCGGTAGAGGTGGCTAATGGGTAGTTAGGTTATTTCTCGCTCGACGACGGGCGGACGAGTTATATAGTTCTACTATTTGTAGATATGTGACTTGAACCCTTGGCATGTTCGTGCTTGTTGCATCCTCATTCATTTTCTTCTTTTTTAAAGTCTGAACAATACCTTGTTCCGACAGGTGGATATGTAGTTTCAACCAAAAATGTGATCTTTTGTTTATTCTAGGGCAAGTTGACATTGAGCAGCACACCACTTGAACGAAGCCCTTAACCGCTGCACATGTGAGTTTCTCACATGTGCACTTTCGTACTTGAGTCCATGTATGTCCCTTCGAGCCTGACCCTTCATGATCTCATGCATGTCTTGTATGATAGCATAAGTATCGACTGGTGCACTGTTTCTAGGCAAGTAGTAACAAAATTAAGAAGCTGATTGGAATCTTCTCACCTGTTGCCTAGAAAATCTCTTGCCAAGATATTGGTAAATCTAAAGATTCTCGTAGTAGCTACATTTTTTGTATCCGAATCTACATCGCGATAGGTAGTTCACTATCACTCCATCGAATTGGGCCATGTGCTTCATATTATACGACAGATGTACATATGTATTTTTCCTTGCTGACAAGCTCAATTGGTGCTTTGTTTGAGTGGCATTGAGTGACTTGTGTAACTTTTGCACCAATGAATATTCACAATTAGGTGCATGCACCTTGTGTCACGCATCAAAAAACAACCATGTCGGAACTTAAGTAGGTTGCGTTGAAATTGCGATGCCCATCATGGTACGATAGGCATGACATTCCTGTGTTAAATGTGTTGTTCCCCAACAAACACCACATTCCATGGAACATTTTGGGTATGGAATACACACTAAGGATTCGTGCTAGGTGATTAGCCACATTAAGGTTCTTCATGTATCATGTTTTGCCTGTCTTCAGTTTTACTGGTTTCAACTATTTATGATCAATTGAATTTCCGATTCTAAGTCTTGCTCCTTGATTCCCCCTCACAGCTTGTAACAGCACCCGACCTTCACAAATTCGGAGAGCCTCCGACCCCTCACAAAACCTCCAGAGCTGCTACCTCTCCTCGTGCTTTAGTCTCAAGCTCCTTCCTCATGGAAACGTGAGCTCACACTCTTGTTCGATGACTAAGCGCCACATCAACTCTTGGTAATAGTCGTTCTGACATCCTCTATCTCAAACCATCCGTCCAACTAATAGGTCCCCTTTTAATATGGCATGATGTTGAATGACTAGGCATATACCTTCTCCATATGATGTTGTCCATTTATGTTTCTACCCTTTTTGTATCTGATGCAACTCCCACAGCCACTCTTGGCACTGTTGCAGGAGGAATCCGTTATTACCATCGTCGTTGAAATAAGTGCATACCATTGTAGTTTCCACCACTCCATCTCTAGATGCCACTATCATCATTGTTGTCGTCATCATTGCTAGCTCCCTTGTATGCTTAACTCCTTTGGGGTCCCAAAAGGATTTTATCCATTTCAAGGCTTTGTATGTGGTTCCTCTCTTCTTATTTTTCTTAGTCCTTCCTTCTACTCTCTGTCTACTCCCTCCCTTGACCTCCCTTGAATGTTGGCTATCCTTCTTCTTTCTTCTCCCTTCTTTTACTATGATTTCCCATGTGAAGAGGTTGGTAATTCCAGCTTTTGCACAATCTTGTTGTAGAAATGGCATACAGAGCTTGCTAGAGGAAGTTTTCTCTTTACATCTGTGCGAGGATAATCATCATCAATGACCTGGTGCAGGAAGACTATTTTTTTTTTAGTATGAGGAAGCCCATTTTGTCTTCTATGTCTAGGAGGGACGAGGACAAGGGCTAGAGGCTACCAGCCTTGCCCTCCTTGCTAGAGGAGGGCAAGGCATGTCAGATGCTAGTTGAGTAGCTAACTCAATCGGAGGATGGTGGCTAGCCGGTAGGTTGACGATCGGTTACCTGATTGGCCACCAGCCACCCAGTCGGCCCATCACTAGCTGGCCGGTGGTCAGCAAGTAGCTGGCAATCAGCCAGCCCTCATTGAGATGAGGGGTGGCTACCGGCATGCCCTTTAATTTTGCAAGAGAGGGGGGCGGAGCTGGCCCTCTCGCTGCATTCTCTTTTGGTTTTTATTAGCATTCCCAGTTCATGATCAAAAGGACTGCATGAGAGTGAAGGACTTATAATTTTCAATCACCACATATGGTTATTAAAAACTATTAGTTTTTTTCCAACTGACATGAGCATGTGCATCAAAGACTTGGCCTAATTAGTATTCTATATGCTAGCACGGCTAGCGACTCTATTCCTTCATGACAGAGTGTCCATGCGGTAACCATGTTAGACTTCGACAACCTCCACTAGTGTGCATCCATGAATGGAGCCCGGCGCGGGAATGGTGCTCACAACATATGCATTTAGGTGGTACCAGTTGCATCGCTCTGATCTATGTAATCTGCTATAACAACCCAATACTCGTTGACCATCATAGAGGGTAAATGAGATTCTGGCTCCCATGAGTTGCGCTCACGTCCACAGCCGGCCCAATGAACAAAGTATTCCGTAACAATCCAGAAGGAAGGTGTTTACTTTTCATGCTAAAGTAGCGATAGAACCGTACATTCGCTGTTGATTAAAAGATTTTTTGATGGGGGTTGAATTTTTACCTTTGCCGAATGTGGAGCGAGAAAGCTCAGATTGAAAGCACCATGTATCGTCATTCTCGGCAAAAACAGCAACTGGTATGTTTCTCGTCGGATGTATCTTATGTTAGATTGCAACCAATCCGCTCGAGGAAACATTTCCATGTCTCAGGCGCCTCTATCCAAAGGTTTTTAGTACAAGGAAAAACATTATCACTACTGTCAAACAAGATCTCATTGTGAAATTCTTTACATGTGTCTTATCTATTGTCGAGTTGCTTTGAGGTGATCCTTTCCCTCCTTTTATTGGGAGTTTATCCACTCGGTAAATGTTTGTGCAAAAGAAACCTGTCTCCCATTTCTTTTGATTAGTGTAGAGGATATCACTAGATGGTGACCATTGTTCAACAAAAACTGTGTGAAGTACATGGAATCATGAAAAGGGTTGCTCACAATGAAAAATGTTCGTGCTTGGAATTCATCCCAGTCATCCTTGAAAACATCCACATACATATGAAGCATTTGTCATGCAATTTTTTCGTTCGTCCGTTTGAGAATGGTATGTGGTCAACATGAAAGACTCACTACGGAAGTACTTACTCATATTCTTCCAAAAGTTTTATCTTGGCTGAAGATAATGAGGACCCTTACATACTTAAGTTTGGCACATCAACTTGTTATCCGTCCCACCAGACCCTTGCAGCTTCCACCAATTTGTACTTGCGAAGATTTTGAGAGCCGTGAAACCAAGAATAGACAAAGCATCCCTTTTAGATCCTAGTTAGAAAGCCGTTGTAGTGGAACACCTATCACGGTGGTTGTTGCAAAGGTAGAGGGGGTGTGGTGCTTGCATTATTGCTGATACAATGGCCAAAGAATATTCAATGGATTCCATGGTTGAATGTATCTCTACATTTGATCTGCTATGTGCATCAACAACATTGTTGTGCCCTGGCCAATACCCCCAAGTAAGGGAGAATCATTTCATGTTTTCACTCCATCATGCTTGTTGTCATAACATGTTTAGTTGCATCTTAAAAAGCACCAATGTTTTGTGGTCTGTCACCAAAGTCACACCCCCCTCGGCGTCCTTGAAGTAACAATGCCACTTTTTCAATGCGTGTCTTATTACGAGGAGTTGTTTATCTTTAGCCCATATTGTGTCTCAGAAGGAACTACCTTACATCTTACACATGTGACTGAATGCCTATTTTTGCACATTGACTGTTCCAAGTCCTACCACCGACGAATCACATTGGGCCCTCGAAGATTGGATGGATGGGGAAGAGCTAGGAGGGGAGCCTTGGATAGAACGTTCGTATTGTGAGAAGGGTGTTGTTGCAGTAAAGTGTCCATTCCCAATGCATGTATCTTCGTGTGGGCCTGGTTAGAGGTGTTACCAGAGTCAAATACGCTTGTATTCATTGCTGGACGCAATTTGCAAGGCCAAAGAAAGACAGAATTTTCCAAATATTCTCTAGGTGTGGTCAGTCTGCAACACCTTGCAATTTCTTGGAGTCAACATGGATACCATCCCTTGCGAGTATATGTCCAAGAACATTTAGCTCGTCTTGTGCGAACTTGTCCTCCTTTACTCCTCCCTCCACTTCCTTTCCATCACAGCCAAGAAATATTGATAACCTTGATGGTTATGTCTCTTGACCTACGTTGCCACCATTGCTTGAACATTGTGTCAAGTCAGTAATATCTCCATACTTGGAATGACGGTAAAGCACACTTGTCATTTTTACATGATCAATAATCCTCATACAGAACATGCTAGAGCTTTGTTTTCTCAAATACAGGGGTCATCTTGGAGTACATCAAAAGGGTCCAAGTAAAATGAGCGCTTTCACTATGACGCTCTATGTGTACCCTTGGAAATGGTTTTCTGCTTACTCATGGTGATCATGGATGCTACGCAATTTTCACCAACAACTGTAACAATGACTCATATTTGATGCCCTCCTGTTGATTGAAACCTAGGCTGACAAAGGAGCTGTCGCCTTTTGCTTCAGCTAGCAAAATCACAGGCACACCAGCTGGTTTTCCCTTGAGTTGCATCGTCATGTTACCTCCGTTCTAAAGGTGAAAAGGGGCTGAATTGTGGAAAACCGATTCCTCATAAACACAAAATGGATACAGCAAACGCTTCGACTCTGGTTTTTTTCCTTCTTGTGGCCACATTTTGTGGACGCGAGTAGGGAACAAATCAGAGGAGTGAATTTGCAAGCACTTTCCAGTCATTGAAGTTGGCTACGTTGAATTCATCAACCAACGGCTGAGTCATTGACTGGCAGATCGGTGATGCTAGAGAACCACCCGTCCGTGAGACGTCGATGTTTGCGAGCATGGCCAACTGCACAAACTAAGGCTGGGACCACCTAAAGTGAATTCTGAAGCATTGAAAACGCAACTTTCCTCTACTGAAAGTTGCCGCCAACAGAGTCATTCTAGTGGCTGATGGCAAGCAACAGCTGCAGGGTTGCTGCAAGTCAGCAGATTCATGAACATCGAAGTGAGCCATCGTACAAAGGCATGGCATTGTGAAGCTGCGCCGCATCATACTGCAATTGCGGACTTGTGGTGGCATGCGGTTCAGAGCTTGTGGTACATACCAAACGCGATGGCCAGAGCAGAAACAGAAGGTAGGTCAGAGAACCTTATTGCATCCAACTACTGGTGTCCTGTCCATGCAGCCACAGTTGTCACATATCATCAACATCATTGTCAGCAGTTGTGCGCATGCGAGTGATCCGCACTCAGTCCATTCATTCACCTTCAAAATGTTGTTTCAGCATGTAGAGCATTGTACACATGCACCGGCTGTCATCAAAGAAATAGGTGGAGACAGTCCTCCTTTTCATGTGCTAAACTTCTGTAGATGTTACAAGCCCATTTTTTTCAAGATATTGACCGCTAAATGTTCACAGGACGGTCATCATGCCCATCATTCATGAAGGCATGGTCATACTGAAGGGCAACACGGTCCAAGAGCAGCACAGAACGNTGTTTCCCTGGCCGACAAGTCGACGGTCGTGCCTTGGTAGTTTTGACGGCCACGTGGAAAAACAGCAAAAAGTAGTGCCAGCGAGACAGGGTTTCCTTGGACGATCGCCGGTGGTTTAGGGGGGGTCCTGGGGGTATTAGCGGCCGCAAGCGGTGGGCTAGCCGGCGGGACTACATACCCCGGGCCTTTGCGGAAAGCTGGTACGAACTCACCCACAAGCTGGCCCCTTGTTTTTGAAAAATAGTTAAACAAGACAAGAAGGGTCGACTTTGAGCCTGAGCCGAGAGGAGGTCGCCGTCGGGTCTGGCTTGCCAAGTCGGATTGTATTTGACGTAGATTAAATCCAGAGGAAAGGCGGGGAGCCGTGGATACGACTTTGTGCGGAATTTCTATTCCCAACGGCTCGATCTCCACCATCGTGACTCAGCCTTTGTCCTAGGGACATGGTCCTCTTCAACATGTTGTGAGCTTCGCAAACCACATTTTTCATCCGTTAATTTTTTATCGTTCACCAATCCATAATTATGATTTTCGTGATAGTTTTCCGAAACTTGAAACAACAGGATATGATTGGCGGGCGTGCGCGAGACCGTCAATACGTGCACTAAACGCCATCAAACCGCTATATCGCACAAAAAAGCAACGATAGTCGCAAATGACGTGGAAACGGGTCGAGTGCGTTTTTCCGACCCGCGTCTGTAGGCCCTCGGTAGGCTTTCGAAGCGCCCCCATTCGAGCGTACATTACTCGCGCCTCGGAACTCGTTTGAAGGGGCTTAGCTACCACTCTTCCCCAACACCTCGCGACAACCGCCCTCAAGTCAGTGCCTTCGCTGCTGTCGTAAGACTCCATGGACGCAAACTCCCAATCATCCCCGGGTTGCTGGTGGTGCTGCTGCTGCTGGTCCCGATGCAGTCGCTCCAGCTGCCGTCGCTGCTGCAGCAAGGCCAGCCGGCGCAGCAGCTCCTGCTGCCGCCTCAGATGCCGGAGCCGGAACCGCGGCGCGGGCCCCACCAGCCCAGCCAGAAGGCCCGGATCGTCGTAGGCGAGGCGGGACAGGGTGGGGAAGCGGGCCGCAAAGTCTGCCGTGATTGACCCTTCATCGTCCGCAGCCTCACTGGTTGGCCAGAGGGTGCGGATGGCAGCGGCCACAAACATGCCAGCCACGGCGTAGAGGAGAGGGAGAAAGTGGAGGTTGGTGAGACCGCGGAATAGGGTGAGCTTCAGCATGGTGCAAATAGTGTGGAAGATTGGTACAATTTCAGCCTGGAGTTTTCGGGGGAAGAGGGGGAGGGGGGGAGAGAGAGAGGGAAAAAGGAGGGCCAGGGGCAAANAAAGGGAAAGGAACGCAGGTGGGATTGAACGCAGCTGCAAGATCCCCACACACAGCGGCTAGGGAAGGATGCTGATCGGAACCACAGCAGAGCACAGCAGCTCTTGAATTCTCAGCAGTGAGGGCTTCTGTTGCATCGCCTCTGTGCCTCGATAGCAGTGATGACTCTACGCTGTTGACCCTGACTGCAGCCTATGAAGCTCCACACACCTAAGCCCACTGAAGCGTCCTCATCCAACATGGACGACGACGACTGCGCTGGCTGATCCAAGCCTCGAAGCAATACAAGCCAGCCGGTGTCATTCTACGCATCCTTTTCTGGCGTTTTGCGTTATCACAGTTGCTGATTCTCTTGCAGTTGTCTCCTGACAACAGCCCTTTTGCAAAAATACCTCCCCCCCCCCACCTTCTTCCTTTGTTTCCTCTAGCCCTCTCTCCTCCCTCCTTGTACAGGTCAGTCTCTCGTCTCTTCCCTTCTCCTTCAATGCCGCTGAATCTTCTGCTGTTGCTCCTGCTCTTGTTCTTCTGCTGCAACGGCCGACACTGCTGCAACGGCCGACACTGCTGCAACGGCCGACACTGCTGCTGATGCTTCTACTTATCCTGCTCGTGTGGGTACTGCTTCTTGTTCTTCAGAGAAATGAGCAGCTGATTTCATTGCTGTTGCTGTTGATATTGCTTCTGTTGTTTTTGCTCCTACTCCTTCTAATGGTGGTGGTGGCGGCGGCGGCAGTGGCTACAGCAGCGGAGGCGGCGGCAGCGGCGGTGGTGGCAGCGGCGGTGGCAGCTGTGGCGGCGGCGGCAGCGGCGGCGGTGGCGGCGGCGGTGGCGG
>SZWC01017943.1:24321-34419 GCA_023375785.1 Penium margaritaceum | reverse complement strand
TTTTCTCGAGATGCAATCGATTTCGAACGAAATTAAAGTTCCAGCTTCGTTGGTAGCCTGTGTCAGAGGCTCCTATCCCAAATCGGGCCTGTCTTGCGCCATGCAAGTTGCGTGGCTTGCCCCCCCCCCCGCGTGCAGAACGAGTAGCGAAGAAAGAGGCTTTGCGTACAGTGAAACGAAATCTGATGCTGAAATACAACTTCCAAGACGACCATGCTGAAACAGTGCTGTGCTACATTGGTCGACGAAGCGTGCAAGTCGCTTTCGCCTTCGGAAGGCGGAAGCTGCGGACTTCCGTCTGGACCCGGCTAAGCCGGCACCATGCAAAGATCCACGTATGGGAGGATTCGAGCCCACACGCGTCTCCTCGTCGTTCATAACGGCAACTTGCGCAGCTCCGCAACTTCCTTCGCTTCACGACGGAAAACAAACGCCCGGGGCTGGCTACATAGGGTGGAGGTCTTCTAGACTGCCGCCGCCGCAGCAGTGGCGGATGCCGCCGCAAGATGTCTCTGGGAAGTCCCAATTTACACAACGCTGGTCTCCAACCATCACGGGCTTGCCCTAAGTATACCTCGGCCAGCCCGTTTGGACCGCGCGAGGAGAGGCCGAAGCATCAGCAGGGCCAGTTTGTGGTTTGAGCCTCGAGACGCATTCTGAGGGAGGGCGCGGTCACCGCGGCAACTAGGAGCATGCGGCTCGGGGGGCCCACACGCAATTCACAAGCACAGGGTCGAGAAGGCGCTTTTGGAAGAATATTGTGAGCGTATGGGAGCTTGTTTCACTTCACACAATTTTCGAAAGAGGGGGGAATTCTGAGGGGGGCTTTCATTCTTTGCTTTTGGAGTTCAACTATGTATTTCATTGCCCTTAAATTCCAAGATTTATAATAATATGAACATATTTTATTAAAACACTTTGCTTAAATCCTAGAAAAATGTCCTCCAGTCATTACTTGGCGCACACAATATGTTACGTTGAGGGGAAAGTATTGTTACATCCCTCACGTACACGACTCCCTAAAACTCGCGATTGAAATTTTATTTCTTACATTCATGAACCACCATGTTATGACTTCACGATTTCTTGGTCGTCTAGCCGAGGGCATTTTGGCCGACTGCCCCGACCTCCACTCTTCCATTCCAAAAGTTTCTCAAAACTACAACCACTTTCCAAAAGGACGGAGTAGTATTATACCCATCTTTTCGCCAGATAAAGCTGCGGTACCCATAGTCCAAAACGAACTGACGGCGGTGTCCAGAGTCGAAAACGGAAAGACAGCGCTGTCCATAGTCGAAAACGACATGACAGCGATGCCCATGTTTTTCTTCGTGCGAGCGAAAACGGGCACGGTTGTCATATATTTCATGTATATATCACATTCGACATGGTTTTTTTTTTTGGTCGAGCTTCGCCGGTCGTCGCGAGCTCGCAGGAGTTACGCGGCGAATCCTCCCTGCGAACTCGCGATCACCCTGCCCAACCCCTCGAACCTATGACAAACAAGGGGGTTTGTCATAGGTTTGGGGGGGTTTGTAGGATGCGGCGCACGATGGGCATCTGCCAGGCCCCGAGGTAGCGGGGCCCGGCAGATGCCCATCGCGCGCGAAGAAAAACAATATCCAAACCCACGAGTGTAACTTGGGGGTTTGTCCGTTTTGGGGAGGGGGGGGGGGGTTTGCGATATGCGGCGCACGTGTGATAACAGAAACGGAATCTGCCGGGAAAGTAAAATATGTTAGGGGCAAGTAAAAAGAGAAAACCCTAACCCCCCAGTTTTACTAGGGGGTTTGTATGTTACTAGGGGGGGGTTGAGAGATGCGGCGCAAGTGTGATAAACGAAAGGGAATCTGCCGGGCCCCGCTACCGCGGGAACCGGCAGATGCCCGGGCAAGTAACATATAAAACCCTAACCCCACTGTAACGGGTCGAGTCTCCAGCTCCTGCTCTGAAGTCGTCGTCGGAGTTCGCAGAATGGCGTTCTCAGTCCGCGTCAGGGGTTTAGCCCCTTCGCAAGACTGAGGGGCAATCGTCATCAACGACCCAGAGCAGGGAGACTCAAATATTTCGAGTCTCCGGAGGCCCATTTCCGTTTTTAACCAAACCCCTGGTTTTGGGACCCAAACCGGGGGTTTTTACCTCGAACTCGTGTATTCGCACGAGTTATTTTGTTTGTTTTATGTCGAAGTTCGTCATAAACAAACTTCGATATACGTTTTGTCGTCTTGGCGCGAAATCGTCGCGTGCGAGGCACGTTGGCGATTTCGTGCCACCTATTCCGACCTCACCCTCGCTCCCCCTATCCCTCGTCCTCTCTTGCTCGTTTGCAAGGAGGGTGAGGGGGGGCGAGGGCACGAGGCCACGAAGCCTCGCCCTCGAGGCCCTCGTGACCCCTCAGCCGCCGATCGGGCTGAGGCCGCGATCGGCGGCTGGCGGCTGGCCGGCCGGTGGCCGGCCGGTCGCTTGGCCGGCCGCCGGCCGTCCAGCCGGCCGGCAGCGAGCTGGCCGACGGCCAGCGAATTGCTGGCCGCCGGCCAGCCCATGCTGATGCGAGGGGTGGTACGCAACCACCCCTCGCTTCAGCGAGGAGGGAGGGCCGAACCGGCCCTCCCGCTAGATTCCTCCCCACTTATTATGAACCGTCTCGGTTCATGAACAACAAGTAGGATTGTCAGTCAGTGAGTCATCAACATTGTGAAAGATAGTTCATGATTTCAATCACCAGCTAAACATGAACACGTGCATGGTACTTAGACCTAAGCTGCAGCTTGTAGGTCAGCACGGCTAGCGGCCTCCCCCCTTTAGGCTGGAGCGTCCACGCGACAACCATGTTGGGCGTCCCCAACCTCCTATGGTCGCTGTCCATGAATGTTGCCCTGTGGGAATGTTGTTCACTTTTTCCGTGTTCAGGTGCTACCTCCTGCCACGCGTCGATCTGTGCGAGCTGCAAGCTCGCCCCAGTACTCGTTGACCACCCCTGTGGGCAACCGAGATTCAGGCTCCCATGAATTATGTTCAGGTCCACAACCGGCCCAATGAACGAGGTACTCCCTGACAACGCGCGACCGAAGAGTACGCTCTCGGTGCTGGAGTAGGCGAAGGACCTCGTATTGGCCGTCGGCAGCCAGGACTGCTGGCGGTGGCTGAACGGTTCCTTCTGCCGTGTNCAGGGTCCACGTACATGCGGAGCATCTGCTCCAGAGTGCGATTCATGCGCTCTGTTTGTCCGTCAGTTTGAGGGTGAAATGCTATCGACATTTGCGACTCACTTCCAAAGTATTCGTGCATCTTTTGCCAGAACTTACTAGCAAAGTTTTGATCTCGATCGGAGATAATGCGCAACGGCAAGCCGTGGTACTTTACGACACCCTCAAAGAAGAGACGAGCGGTCTCCTCTGCGTTCACGTCAGTGGTTGTAGGAATGAAGTGTGTCATCTTCGTCAAAAGATCCAGAACCACTAGTATTGCATCATGGCCACGGGCCGTGTCCGGAAGACCAGTAATGAACTCCATGCTGACTCACTCCCATGGAGTCCAAGGAATGGGAAGTTGTTGGAGGAGTCCAGCAGGCTTCTTGTTACTAGCCTTATTCCGAAGACATGGATCGCATGTCATGCAATATTTACGGACATCAACACTCCACCCTGGCCACCAATAGTGGTCCGAGAGTGCCTGTCCGGTCTTTCGGGGTCCCACATGACCTACGACCGGCGGGTCGTGGAACTGGGAGATAACCTTTGCTCGAAGGTCTCCCGAGTTTGGCACAACAACTTGTTCTCCGTGCCAGAAGATTCCTTCGGCCTCCACCAAGCCATACTTGTCCAGATTTCGAGAGTCTTGAAACCAAGAATCCACACAGTATCCCATCCGGATCCTGTTTACAAAACCGTTGTAATGGATAATCTCTCGTGGTGGTTGCCACAGAGGTGCAGGGGGATCTGGTGGTTGTACTGTTGCTGTTGCAATGGCCATAAAACACCCATTGACCTCAGTGGTTGCTTTAATTTCCACAGGCTGTCGGCTTAGTGGATCGGCCACATTGATGCGTCTTGGCCGATGTTCCAATGTGAACGAGAATCGACTCAAGTATTCACTCGAACGCGCGTGCCGTCTTGACAAGTTCGGTTGCGTTTGGAAAAACACCAATGGATTATCGTCGGTCACGACCGTCACACCCCCTTCAGCACCCTCGAGGTAGCAACGCCACATCTTGAAAGCGTGTACTACCGCAAGGAGCTCTTGATCCCTAGTCGTGTACCGCGTTTCCGCAGGGATGAGCTTCCGGCTCTCATACGCAACTGGATGACCTTTCTGCATGAGGACGGCTCCAAGTCCTACTACCGACGCATCACATCGAACCTCCCACGGATGTGATTGATCCGGAAGAGCTAGGACGGGTGCCATGGATAGGAGCTTTTTGCCCTTGAGAAAAGCGTTCTCACAGTCAGATGTCCATTCCCAACGCACGTCTTTTCGCGTGAGCCTGGTTAGTGGTGCTACCAGGGTCGAATACCCTTGCATAAATCGTCGAAAGTAGTTTGCAAGGCCGAGGAAAGACCGTATCTGCCCAACATTCTCGGGACGTGGCCAGTCCACAACGGCTTGGACCTTTCGTATGTCGACACGAATGCCGTCCTTGCCGACAATGTGTCCAAGGCATTCGAGTTCATCTTGTGCAAACTTGCACTTGCTCACTTTTGCATAGAACTTCTGTTCCCGAAGGATTGCGAGAACTTCGTGTAGATGTTCTATGTGCTCTTCCATTGATTTGGAGAAGACCAGGATGTCATCCAGGTAAACCAAGACAAGCTGTCCGAGTTGCTTGGCGAACGTTTGGTTCATTTCTCCTTGGAAGGTTGCCGGGGCATTCGTAAGCTCGAAGCATAACACTCGGAACTGATAGTGTCCCATGTGCGTTCGAAACGCGGTTTTGGGCACATCATCTTCCGTGATGCGGATTTGATGGTACCCTTGAGACAAATCCAAGGACGGAAATACTTTTGCGCCTTGGAGTTGGTCAAAAAGGTCCTCAATCCGCGGTAAGGGGAATCATTTTTTCACCGTCAACTTGTTCAACGCCCGGTAATCCACGCACATGCGTAAACCACCATCCTCTTTGTTCACAAAAAGGATCGGCGCACCGTACGGCGAGCTACTGGGCTCGATCCACCCCTTTGCAAGGTACTCTTTGATTTGGCGTTCGGCCTCTCACCTTTCTACTGGACTAAGGCGATACATGGGTCTAAACGGAGGAGTCACCTCCGGTTGCAGCGGAATCGTGTGGCCCATGTGTCTTTCTGGTGGAAGCCCTGCCAGTGGGTCTTGGAATACATCCGAGAACTCCGCCAACAGAGATCTGATCTCTTGTGGCGTACCTTCCGTCACGTCGTCCTCTACTTTCTGCAGCCCAGCCAAGAAGTATCGACAACCTTGTCGAATACGTCTCTTGACCTACATTGCAGACAAGCTGGCATGGACTTTGAGTCGGGTCGGTGATAGTTCCGTACTCGGAATCAACGTAAAGCCGCGTTGTCCTTTTCGGAGGATCAAACGCTTTGATTCAAAACACATTAGAGCCTTGTTGTCATGGAGCTAAGGATCGCCTAGCACCACGTCAAACAGGTCAAGGTTGAGTACCTTCAACGTGACACTCTGTGTGTACCCTTGAACACAAATTTTCGCTTTACAAGTACCAATCACGGGTACCGTACGGTTTTCACCGACAAGAACTGCGCCATTCAATGGCTCGTACTTCAGGCCAACCTGTCGGGTAAAGCCAAGGCTAACAAAAGAGTCGTCCCCTCCAGTGTCAGCCAGTACGTTCACGAGAGCACCAGCTAGGTGTCCTTTGAACTGCATCGTCATGTTGCCTCCACTCTTCCGAGTGAACAGACTCGACGACGGTAAGCCGAGTTTGTGATAAACACGGAATCTGTACGACGGGCGTCGCAACTCCCATGATTCACCCACTCGAGTCCACATCTTGTGGGCACGTGTGANCAACCTGTCAGGTAAAGCCAAGGCTAACAAAAGAGTCGTCCCCTCCAGTGTCAGCCAGTACGTTCACGAGAGCACCAGCTAGGTGTCCTTTGAACTGCATCGTCATGTTGCCTCCACTCTTCCGAGTGAACACACTCGACGACGGTAAGCCGAGTTTGTGATAAACACGGAATCTGTACGACAGGCGTCGCAACTCCCATGATTCACCCACTCAAGTCCACATCTTGTGGGCACGTGTGAATTCGGCTTGCATCTTCCAGTCTTTGAATTTGACTGGGTCGAAATCGTCGACTAAGGGTACTGCAAACGTGATTGAACTCATTGCTTTGAAGGCGTTTGCTTCAATCACTGTGTCACACAACTCTTGCACAGTGGTCGGTGTCGCCACCACTAAGCATGTACGATCATGCATCTCGTCCAGAGATGCAAGGTTTAGTGGGCAATGTCGGTCAGCATGTGTAGAATGCGGTTCAACAAGAGGAGAAAAGACAATAGAGAAAATTGAACTCGTCAAAAACTCAAGTTGTTTAACATCCTCATCTGAAAACATGAACCCACACTCGTGATCCAGTTTTACCCCCGAGTGGTCCCCACTGACGTCACTCAGGGGTGGGGAAAACCCGCCCCACGGCCCTGTCCGTTACCACGGCCGGGCCCATTGCCGCGACCGCGACCCTGTCCACGGCCCTGTCCGCGGCCTCCTACTGCACCATCTCCACGAGGTGCTATTGCTGCAGCTAACGCCGCGGCCTCTTGTCCACCACCATCAGCGTGAGGGCATTGAGCCCTAAAGTGGCCCGGCTGCATGCAGCTGTGGCAGAGTCCTTCGCGGAAGGATGTGTTGCGACGCTCATGCGCCGCCTGCAGCTCGTCATTCTCGCGGCTGCGCTTGTTGTTGAGGCCCTTGTATCCACCAGCCTTCTTGGCTGGAGGGTTTGCAGGCTGCTTGCCCTTGGCCCCGCCTCGCTGTCCAGCTGACCCACCAGCCCCTGCAGCTTCCATGCGCATGTCGCGGCCTTGCTGTGCACGTACGTTCGGCCGTGCATCAGAGTAGTCCTTCGGGTTCACCGAATACACTTCACTCATGTAGTCGCGCAACGCCCTCCAGCTTGTCCAAGCTTGGCCACTAGCTGTCGTGGTGGTCTTATCCTTCAGCTTCTCGCTGGCGAGACCATCACGCAAGTACTCCAGCAGCATGCACTCTGGGTACTTGAAGGTCTGAGTCCCATCGCCCTTGGTGAAGCTTTCGGCTTCTTCCACGAGTGTGGCGAACTCGCTCAAGTAGGATTCGAGCAAGCTGCCCAGCTGCCTGAAGTCCTTGATCTTGTGGAAGGCGCGTTGCGCCTCCTCACGTTGGGTGCACTTCTTGCACATGATCACGCAGAAGGCCTCCCACGGCATGGGTTGCCACTCAAGGTGCAGCTGCTGCGCAGTCCACTCCTTGACCACATACTTGAAGAGTTTTTCTTCAAGCCGCGTTGTGGCAAGGTCGCCCCACTCGCCGAGTGGAGCCTTGTGGACACGTAGGACGTGCTCCATGTGGTTCAGCCAGTCGGTCAGCTTCACGCTCTTTCGGAAGATCTCCACACTGTGGAGGAAGGACGTGTTCATGACTGACCCCGAAGTCGTCGAGGTAGGCAAGTCGTCGCTGCCACCGGCAGTGGCATCCGTAGCCGCGGTACGCTGCGCTTGTTGCTGCATCCGCACCTGGGTCATGCTCTACAACGCCTTGTCGAGGTCGTTGCATCGGCGGCTTGCCTCATGGGCGGCCAAGCGCTGCAGCTGGCGATCACGGTCAAGGTCCGTGATGCTCTGCCCGACGTGGGCTAACAGGTTTGCGAACGCAAACTTGAGCTCTGATGTTGTCAGAGCATCGGCGATAGCCTCCAGGGCCTCGCGTTGTCCGTGCACCCTTACCCACTGCAAGAGGGTACGGTTCGCTTACACGCCTCCAAGGAGTCCCACCTTTCATAGGAGACTGCCGTCGGCGACGACGCTCGAGTGGGTGCTCCCTTGCCCCATTGCGGCCGCATCGTAGGAAGGAGGGTCCGTCCCCATTCCTCCGAGTGGTGCCATATCTCCACCATCGGTGGTGATCTTGAGTCGGCCTGCGGCCTCGGCAACAAATTCAGCGAGCCTACGACAGTCATCGCGAATTGCCTTCGCGGTGACGTCATCCGGCTCGTTCTCGTGGGAACTTCCCGTGTGGCTGCTTTCAACGCCCTTGCTGCTCTTGGCAGTCTCACTGTCGACGACAGCTTCAGGCGATGCGGCGGGCGTCTTGCCCTTCTCGAGCAATCGGCTCGAGTTCGTCGCACGACAATGGCGATGGTCACGATCCTTGTCGCCTTCGCCATCGTCGACGTCGTGCTCTTTCTCGGGGTATCCCCCCGGGAGATCCTCCTCCATGGCATCGTCCGTCGCGTGGGGGTCGCCCATGTGCGCGTCGACGTGCTCGTTAAGCACCTTTTTGGCCTCCGCACGCTGCTCGGTATCGTCGAGGTTGGCGTCGGTTGCCTTCGGCGGTAAGGTTGCCCTTGTCGGTACGGTTGCCTTAGGGTTGGCAACCGTGCTCGCGGCGGCGGCTCCCAAAACTTGGAGTCCGCTGAGAGCTCGTGGTGAGGCCGTCACCACCTTGCCCTTGTTTTTCTTGGACGGTTCGGCACTTGCCATCTCGTCGCTCGTGCAACTAGCACGTGAAGGTCGTTGTGAGGATCACCCCACAACGAGGAGGAATCGCCTCCTAAGATGTTTCTCTCACGATCGGTGAGGCAATTTCAATTTGAATTTCTATTTCCCTAGGCCGCCACGTTGGCACAAGGTCGTGGGTTTAGAAACTATTCCTCCTAAGCCGTGACTCACGGCACTTGGTAGCAACTAGGATCTAGGAAAACAGAAAATCACAATGCAAGGGAGTAACAACAAGTGTGAGTACCGCTCACAAAACTAAGACAAAGAGCAAAAATACAAGCAAGTACAAGGTCAAGCATGAAAAGACTACTTTTCTTCTTGTCTTCTTGTCTTCTTGTCTTCTGGTCTTCCTTGGTCTCTTCTTGCGTCTTCTTGTCACGTCTCACGCCCCTTGGCATGTCCTCATTGAGCCGGCGGCGTTGGGGAAGCCGCCAAAAGTCCCCAAGGTGTCACCCTCCTTATTTTTTTGGATGCTCTCAGGCCGAGAGAGTCCCTAACCTTGGGGAGGGGCGCTGTCCCAATTTTTGGATGAAGGGGTTTTGAAGGAGCCTTGAAAATGGAGAGGATTTTGTGGTTTTTGAGGGTGGGGACCCCCCACCCCGCCCCACAAAAATCTTCCTAGCCCTCTGGAAGTGAGGAGAGGCTGGAAGGAAGAGTCTCCACCAAGCAGAGCTTTTTTCAAGCTCTCTAACGCACTTTACGGTGCTTCAATCCGTGAAGTGTAGATGCCGTAGTCCGTTCTGGCATTTCTGCTGCTGCTTGCAGCTGCCGGCGACGTTTTGTCTATGTCGTAGCCGCCGTTTCCGTCAAGCCCTTGGTCGCGAGGGTCGTCTAGCTCTGATACCACTGTTACGGGTCGAGTCTCCAGCTCCTGCTCTGAAGTCGTCGTCGGAGTTCGCAGAATGACGTTCTCAGTCGGCGTGAGGGGTTTACCCCCTGTGCAAGACTGAGGGGCAATCGTCATCAACGACCCAGAGCAGGGAGACTCGAATACTTCGAGTCTCCGGAGGCCCATGTCCGTTTTTAACCAAACCCCTGGTTTTGGGACCCAAACCGGGGGTTTTTACCTCGAACTCGTGTATTCCCACGAGTTATTTTATTTGTTTTATGTCAAAGTTTGTCGTAAACGAACTTCGATATACGTTTTGTCGTCTTGGCGCGAAATCGTCGCGTGCGAGGCACGCTGGCGATTTCGCGCCACCTATTTTGACCTCACCTTCGCTCCCCCTATCCATCATCCTCTCTTGCTCGTTTGCAAGGAGGGCCAGGGGGGGCGAGGGCACGAGGCCACGAGGCCTCGCCCTCGAGGCCCTCGTGGCCCCTCAGCCACCGATCGGGCTGAGGCCGCGATGGGCGGCTGGCGGCTGGCCGGCCGGTGGCCGGCCGGTCGCTTGGCCGGCCGCCGGC
>SZWC01017943.1:10478-24106 GCA_023375785.1 Penium margaritaceum | reverse complement strand
GGCCGTCCAGCCGGCCGGCAGCGAGCTGGCCGACGGCCAGCGAATTGCTGGCCGCCGGCCAGCCCTCGCTGACGCGAGGGGTGGTGCGCAACCACCCCTCGCTTCAGCGAGGAGGGACGACCAAACCAGCCCTCCCGCTACACCCACAGTGTAACTAGGGGGTTTGTCGGCTATTCGTGTGGGTTTGCGAAAGATGGCACACCCTGTAGCGACTTTTGGAGTTCGCACTTGCGATTTCCAGAACTCGCGGCAGGGTGACGTCTGACATCGGTGATGCCTGTGTCAGCGTCGCCCACTTCGCCCTCGAAGTCGGCGAAGTTCGACTTCGAGGGCGTGGGTACAGTTGTCATTCTTTTCCTTTTTCGCTCGCACGACGAAATACATGGGCACCGCTGTCGTGTCGTTTTTTACTATGGACAGCGGTGTCTTTTCGTTTTCGACTTTGGACACCACCGTCAGTTCGTTTTTGACTATGGACACCAATGCTTTATCTGGCGAAACGATGGGCACCGGAGCATTTGTGCCCTTTCCAAAAAAACTGACAATGTTTTTGCAAACCATATCGTTGTTTCCATATCGTTCAGTCAACTTCTTGACATCGCTCGACTATTATAAAGAAGTGACACAACATTCTCGAAGCCCCCCGACTTCTCTATGAAGCTTCTCAAATCCACCACACATGGCGGACCTCGCACGCGTCCACTTCTTCCGTAAACCCTGCTTCCACGTGGACTAGCCACAATTTATCTCCACGCTTCAGGTACCGCTTGGCCACGTCGAGAGATATCGGTTGGTGTTTTGTGGCTGTTGTAACTTCCTCTCCTACTTCCACTTCTGTTGCTTCCCATAACCACCGCTGTCGTAATCGCCGTGGTATTTTTTTGTCACTCTTTGGGTAAGTCCTCCGCACCGTCAAGTCGTGCATATCTCCGATCTGCAACTGAAGTCTAAGAAGCTACAATTGTCCAACGAGTGCAAATTTGTAGACTTCACAAACCACTCCAAATGATTTTTCCTATGGTTTCTCCTTCAAGCACTCCGGTTTGGTCTACAAACCCAGCTTCTGAACCATGTCATTACTAACAAAATTGTGAGAAGCTCCTCCATCCAATACTGTCGACACCGTTCTACGACATTTACAAAGCCTCGATTGCACTCGTAGTAATGTTTCCGGTTGGTCATCCTCGTACCCCTCGTCGAACTTAGCGATCGCAGGAAACCCTCTTCTGCAACGATGTGGGCCGCTCTAATGGGTGTTCGGTCAGCCCAGATTTTTCCGACCGGACTGGAGCCTTGCCGCCTACTCCTGCCCATTTCGGTTTCCCGACTCCTCACCCTTCTTCTACGAATTCCCTCCCTTTTCCGCTTGTCGTTGCCACTTTTTGCAGTCTCACGAGATATGGACTTCCACAGGGCTTTGTGGAAGTCCATTAGAGCCGTTGATCGCACTGATGGGCGACATCAATTTCCATCGGAGATGAGGTTTCTACCGTCTCTGAGTTTCCTCTGCCGCGATAAGAATTGTGGGTTTGGGGTCGCGAGCCGTTGGATTCCTGCATCTGAGCGTTGTAGTTGTCGTTGTCGATGTGGTCGTCCGCTATGATCATTTGCGGAAGGCCGTCTACAATGCGGAAAATGGCGATTGCTTGCCGAACATCTCCTTTGAGGGCGCCGTTGTAGTAGAGACATAGTTCCTCGGTGGCGTGGTCATTGCCTCTGATGCTTTCGCATAACTGAGTGTACTGTGCCACGCTCGACTGCTCAAGTAGACGATTGAGTCTATGCCATGCGTCAGACTTCTCGATAAGCTTCACAAAGCAAGCAAGTGAATCACGCGTGATGTTCCTCCATGTTTCTGGTGGCGTGCGAGAGTTGTGCCTTGTGGAGTTTTTTGCTTGAGAGGTAACATGCCTTCAGTCGACGATGTGAGAGGAGTCGCGAGAGCCATTGATGTGGCTCTGCTGGTCTCCTCGTGCCGTTGGATGGCCTTGAGGTTGGCCACTAACTCATAGATGTGCCACGCAAAAGCGCAGCTTCAAGGTTATTATTCATTTCGTCGTTGTTGACCCAAGCAGCTATGATGTACACCTCCAAAATTTCATCCACATCATGACCGTTGGTCGCTTGGAGTTTTCGGGATCGAACAGCTTTGGGAGTGCAGGTCAAATCTGGGGTTCACTTGAGAGTTGCAGATTTCTCTTACTGAGTACTGCTTCGTACGCACGAGAAACTTGAAGCTCCTCCGTCAACACATTGATGGACACGCAAGGTTTTGTCCTGAGTGATGGATTCAAGAAGCTTCGCCAAGAAGTCGGGGAGCTTCAAAAACATCGCAAAGCTTCTTTATGAAAGTCGATTGTCATGAAGAAGCCGACCAATTGATATCGAAACAGTGAAATGGTTTGTGACATGTCTGTCGACCATTCTTGAAAGTTGTTGAAGTTGTCAAAAACACCCGAGGTCGGGTCAGTTGGCCAACATGCCCTCGACCGAACGGCGAAAAAATCTTGAAGTTGCTGCGCATTGGGCCATGAAAGTAAGAACAGAAATGCCCACTGAGGGACTTGTACACGTCATGGACGTAACACGATACACCTTGTTTTGGGAACCATTTTCTTCTAAAGTTTCTTTTCCTCAACACAAATCCATCCTAAAAAACTGTTTCTAGGTCCTTTTGAATCCTGTTTTTTAGTATTTGTATGAGCTTCGTACATGGAACCTCAATCTCAAGATCACAAAGGACCCTTTGCCAAAGGCCCTATCTTGCGATTTTGTTCCGAACTTTTAGTTGCTTCACAACTAAGGTGCACAGAAAAACAAGTTCAGCTAGTGTCTCAAACTTGGCACGTACATAAGCTTCATCAACAGATGCTCCATCTACAAATGTATCAGTCTACTAGATAACATATGAGTGAATTTTGATGCCCCTATTCCCAATTCACACCAGCCTTCATTCATGCTCCTTGCTCTTTCGGGGGCTAAAACTATTGACCCCTCCATCCTGCACATGTTGACATATTAAAGCCTAGCATTCACAATTCAACATGGTATCTTAGGGGTGAGCCAAGAAGTACAGTTGTTTCAATCAACAACTGTTCAAGAGCACATAGATTCACATTCCAATCTGGTGTTGTAATACATATGCTGAACATATGTTCATGTATTTCTATGTTATTGATTGTTGCACATTGTACAAAATAGAGGGTGTAAGGTCAATGACTCTTGAAAGAGTAAGTTTTCAATGTATTGCCCAAAAGAAAGATTGCCTGAGAAAGGCGATATGTTCCAATAATGCAACGTCAGAATTTCTTGCTCACGGTAGGACGACATCATGGATGAATGACAAATTTCATCATTTATGTGGTTTGACAAACGTATGAATAACACGCACCCTACATCTATTGTTGACGGTCATCCTCATTTGCAGTTGGTCGAACACTGAAAAGAAAAAACCTATGTGATCAACACACAAAAAAACTACATCTTATGCAGTGTGCCTTGTTGGGAACCCTATCCATAATGGACAATCATATCCTGAACTTCATTATCCACCATGTCAAGTGTGTTTTAAGAATAGTATGAAAATTCACCATTGAGATGAAAAAAAGGACAACTCTTTAGTGGTTTCCTCATGCGCCAGTATACATACAATGACTATCACATGATGTGGTGTCCCCATTTTGAGTGGCACCACCATGATCAAGATTTTCCATGGCTTTGCGTAAACAAATGGTAGAAAGTGAAGACATGTGCTCGAACTCCATTTTGGTGCAAATCCGTGGTGACTTAAACATGAAATCAGTGGCTGGATATTTCTACTGATAAAATGAGATGTAAAGCTATATTTTGCCGGTGCCTTCATTAGATTGTGTGGTGGAATGGTTTCATTTGAACTTTGTTCTTGAAAGCAAGTCCAACAAACACCCTTAGAACATGTTTGAACACATGTTGGACCTTCTTGGTACACATATAGGCATTACAACATGGCATGTGATGGTATGTTTCCTTGATGTAACAATTGTGTGCAAATGATTTCTGTTCAGCATATGAAGATTATACTTTTCATTATTCATCTTTGCAAAATCTTTCATTTTGAAAAAGGCAACATGTTTCACATTGGTAACACACGTCGTTGTTGTTTTGTTGTCACCAATCTTGCCGGTACCACCACCTCGGTTTGTACACCTTTCTTTGAGCCACCTTGCCAAAAGGGAGCATGTTGAGGATATCATGTTCAATACTCACAACTAACCAAGTGCCTAATGGATTCATTACTGTTCAATAAAATCTCTGTTTGGATTCATGATTTTGAGTGCTTGTTCAAAACTTTTGATATTCCTCAAACACGCTATAAATTGTTATTCTGGAGCATTGTGCCATCTTTGAGGTAGAGTGGCGCATCGATAGTGAATGTGTGTTTGGATTGGGATTTCTTTGTTTCATTGATCGAGTACATGGATCATCCTTCCACTGAGTCCTCCTCGTTGTGTCCTATTGATCTCACTCGGTCACGTAGGTCAGCATGTCCTTCGATGCCACACATTGAAATTCCTTGTCATAGCATTTGGGATAAATTGACCCTGGGGCCCTGTTTTTCATTCGACCCAACGTGAGGACCCGCATTTCCGGATCGATCAGCGGAGGGGCCCGCTTTTGGTTGGCCACCAACGCGAGGGCCTGCCGGAAATCCTCACGATTCGAAATCGCCGGTTCTCATGCCGGTTGACGTCTACCCGTCTTAACATGCAGGCAGCCTGTCTCATGGTCGTGTAAAAGTAGAGAAAGTCAACGACAAACTAATGGATAAGGAGAGGTTTGATCGTTGAGCGCTTTTTTCCAATCGCACATGTCCGAGACGTTNAACCCTTATATGTATATGTATAGGATAAATTGACCCTGGGGCCCTGTTTTTCATTCGACCCAACGTGAGGACCTGCATTTCCGGATCGATCAGCGCAGGGGCCCGCTTTTGGTCGGCCACCAACGCGAGGGCCTGCCGGAAGTCCTCGCAATTCGAAATCGCCGGTTCTCATGCCGGTTGACGTCTACCCGTCTTAACATGCAGGCAGCCTGTCTCATGGTCGTGTAAAAGTAGAGAAAGTCAACGACAAACTAATGGATAAGGAGAGGTTTGATCGTTGAGCTATTTTTTCCAATCGCACATGTCCGAGACGTTGACTTTGGTCTTCGCTGCTAGCTCAGGAGGGTCATGGGTGAGACTTTGCTTGCGACATGGTTTAATCGCGTTTATGAAACACACCAGAGTGCATCAGGGCTCCGTCGTTGTTGAGATCGGACGGCAGGGCCTCATGGTTGACGAGATCGGCCGTCGAGGCCCTATAGTTGATGAAAATTCAAAACGGGCTTCCTTGTTGTACCGTACAATGAACAAGGGCCGTGACGTCGAAGTGCCCTAGCATTTGTCCCGAACACCTTGGAACTATGCTGTTTGGAAAATGTATGGGTTCTATACAAATGACTCCACCCCTGAAGCATCCAGCTGACTGCAACGTCCTTGATATGGTGCATGTTGTGATCGTGGATGAGTGCCCTTTGATCACTTCTTCCTTAAATGGCTTTTGTCATCCATTTTCTTTGGGTTACAACTCCGTGGTGGAACTTGTTGAGATGTACAACATCAGCACATACGGAAAGCGCTCACACATCCAGGAATGGAAGTTGTCTAATTCTTAGGGACGCCATGCGTCAAGGATTAGCATAAGGCATGTCAAGGTCTTACTCATGATAGTTGCAAATAAATGAAGGCTTGAGAACCATGCAAAACCATACTTTGGTGGATTTGACGCTTGTCTAGTGGTTGGGTGAGTGTGCAAACTTCCACTTGGATTTCTTGATGGCCACGTCGGAGTTGCAACCTTGCAGATGGCATGTTTTGAACTTCCCTGTCCAGATAACCTGAAACGGTAGAACCTCTCTGTCCATTGGTGATGCCACCAGCGTAGTCACTTGTCTCTTTCCTCTTTCCCACACGCCTTCACCTCATCTGCCCCTTTTGGCCCATTAGTGTAGCGTGGAGTAGGTACGAGGTGCACGCCAGTATGGTCGGCATTCACTACAAGGCAGGAGGGGATCGTGTACAAACCAAAGTAGAATGCGGCACATACGTGTATGGCGAGTGCAAGGAGCTTGTAGTTGTCTAGGAGCTTGTGCGATGCCAGCATGCCACATCGCCATCCAAGGTTGAGCTCCTAGCCGGACGATTCCCAGCACCAGCTTCAGCTGAAGATGTCATGAACCGCCCTTCCTCCGGATGTTGATGCCATGCTCACACACTATGTATGCAGCTTCTCCTTAATGACAGTACTCTTGACAAGGTCCCCATTCATGGAATTTCTACAAAGTGAGCGGCACTTTGCCTTTCAGTGCCGAGTGTTTGTGGAAGTAAGCTTTCCTTTCATGACTATCTTGCAGTCATGGGATAGTGTGCGCCACTACATATCTTGTTTGATCACCACCTGTGAACAAAGCAGGTGCATAGCGGATCTTGAGAACCTTTCCTCATACATCGTACCACCAATTCACAATGCCATGGGAGCGGCGTTTGGAGATGGATGAGATAGATGGGGTGTGATAGGCACCATACTGATAGTTGTTCCAATGGTTAACTGTTTTTTACCTGGTCAAATGGAGTACAATTTTTTGTACAGTCGAATTTGCATAATACATAGAATAATTATATAATGCATCAATCATAGTTAGGGATCCACCATCCCATTATCATTTCTTTGGGTGGAACGGACTATGTAGCATGGTCTCCAACACTATGTTTCCTTCATGTTCTTTTCAATGGTTAAAAGCCTTTGACGAAGTTCATTTGTTCATCAGCTTTTTATGCAAAATCCAAAGTGGCATGTGAAGCGTCATTGTATGGAGATTCTTCATTGGTACATGTAGGGACTATCCACAAATTTTCAATGTGTGTATGTCCTATCCAAAGATTAGAAGAATAAGATCACCTTTCTCGATGTTTGGAAGGACAAGACTCCTCTACTAGTTGACTTGAGATTATTGATGTTTTACCCATAAACAGCAAGAAGAAATAGCATGTCAATGGTGAATGAAATGCAGCGTCAACATGCTGACATCAACAGTCTTTTTAACATTCACACATCCCTTTCTGTGGGGTTTGTGAATGTTCAAGGAATGATTTTTTTGTAGTTTGCACAGGGATTCCAAGACACCTCATGCGTTGAAAGGGAATCTCCTGGGCCCCATTAACCTGGGATCCAACAGGAGCCCACGTAAAACAAAAAACCAAAAACCCAAAACGTAATTTTGGGTAGGGTCTGACTAGGACTTGCATGTAAAACTGGAGAGGGGTTGCGTGTCGGGAAAAAAGAGAACGAACGTTTACCTTGATCTCCAAAACGGACATTTTTGCTTGCTCGCGATCAAGCGATGACCTCTTTGTTCTTTTTAACACGCAAATCCCCTTGTTTGGTGTAGGGTTTTATGTTTTGTGCGGGTGGAGTCCATGCAAAACATAGAAAACCCTAAATCAAACAAGGGTTGGGCATGTTGAGAAAAACATTGGTGATAGATTTTCCCATCACGTTTAAGAGATTTCATGCTATACCCGTCACGGTTGGCCATTTCTCTGAAATACCTGTCTTTCTCTCAACAAAAGAATTGGTTACCAACAAGGGGACAATGCGCTTCATCCTAATCCAGAATTCATTTTTGTTTTGAGTCATCTAGACCATCATTAAAAACCGTGACAGTCAGAACACCTGCCAATTGTGCAAAGGATTTATGAGTCATATCGGAAGCCAAATCCAAGTTTTGATCGTATTTCAGGAGAAAGGTGATGGATAGACTAAGAAAGACAACCAATGGCCCAAAAAACTGGTCCAAACCTGGTGGAAAATAAATGACACAAAGAAGGTATTGGAGTGAGCGATATGTGTTGTTTCTCTAAATCTTCCGGGTGGGACTCGACTAAGAATCTTCACGAGGAAACACCAGATTTCCTCTAGAGAGTAGCCCTAAAGGGTGTGAAAAGGGCTTTGTGGAAAAGCATGCGCATGATGAGAGTGCATGCTTTGGAAGTAGACACTTGCATGGTGCTACACAGACACTCAGGTCAAGAGGGGCTTCTAATGACTAGATAGGCAACATGTAGCCTAAACAAGAGGCCTGCACAACATCAGCTCGACCAAGCTTGAAGTCCAAAAACTTGGATCTTTATGGGGCGATCTGGTACAAGCTTCAGGTGGATCGTGATCGACGGTCATGAAGTTGTAGCACGATGACATCAACGATCCTAAGAGGAAGACCAGATGAGCAAGCAACCTTCAGGTGAAGTTTAGCCTAAAGGCCTGAAGAGGCTTCTTTAAGGATTAATCTTCTCCCTGGAGCAATAAAGGTGCGAGTCTAAGCCCATACGTGAAGGAAGCTTCCATTGGCTGGAAGCTTCTCAAGAGTAAGGCAATGGTGGAAGCATACCTGCATTACCTGGAGGAAGATTATCGTTAAGGTGGTGAACTTGTCAGGACATCAAGTATAAAAGGCAAAGGTCCTACCACTTCTCATCATCTCCAATAACATCTTTGTTGTTACCTCCAGTATCTTCAGGATAATCTCCAACACGACGTGCAAGGCACCGTGCCTGAACATCAGAGTTCTTGACCAAGCTACGGGAGGTCCCTCCAAGACCCTTGTAAGCCTAGCACTTGCGTGCCAACCAGGTTGGATGCTAGTGATCCCTCCAGGATCCCTGCAAGACTGGCGCGTTCTTCCAGATTGGGATGAGGTCAATCCGTCCAAGGCCCATGCAAGGCAAGGCCTGTAAGCCTGGGAGGAGGATGCCCTGACATCCTGAAGGCCTCTCATTGTTGTGACAGTGGCTGTGTCAAGACCCTTGCCTTGACGGCCTTTGCGACCTAGCAGTGTGTTGCGTCCTAGCTTAGGGCTAGGATTTATGTCAGAGCGTAATGCTAAGCTGATTGTTAAGCGGTTATTCCTTGTACAATACTTGTACTTCTACCAAAAGTCAAATCCACTCTTTTGCTTCTGCTAGTTTCTCAACCAAATATCAAGGCATGCTTGTTGGGTGTAGCACGAGCCGACCTCTCCTCATGGCTTGAACGGTTCCCTAGCCTATGGGCGGTTGGACGGGATGGATTGAGGGTCAGAGATCCTCAATCACCGTGGTTTTGGCCCAATGGGCCAAGCTTCTCGTACCAATTTGTTACACTGGGGAGAAAACATCCAACGACAAGAGGGGAACCCCTTGCTTCACTAGAGTATGCAATGAATTTCTCACCGCCCGCTCTCCAAATCTCAATAGCTTAATGTCAGGCCAACATATAGCTATGTATTCATAGACAATTGCACTCTAGTCTGATTGCACTCTAGTTTTGCACTGAGGCAATACAATATTGAAATAAACATCCCTTATGAGGTCTTGAGAAAAAATTCAATGATGATTTAGAGTCTATTCTATGTTACAACCATCATTCTAGGTGCCTCAGCACCACTTCTTGAAGCTGACAATTTCATGCAGAACATCATGGGATACCATCAATGAGGAAAGGTCATAAAAGTCTCGTTGCGTGGTGGGACTATGACACAATTGCATTCCCTAAAGTAGCTTAGAAAACATGAATCACATGGTCAATAGTTGATTTTACCATCAATGTCACAAGGCATTACAGCTAGAAGAGGAGATATGAGTATGTTGTTGATGTAGAATGGTCCTTGAAAATGTGCATTTCGATGTTTATGTTCTTTAATGTACATCCTACCACACCTCTCAGTGATGTTTTCTACTCCGACATGGTGTGGGAGTTTTGGCCAATTATCTTCACTGCTTATCTGAACAACTTGTGTGGATTTTTCCACCTTAAAAACTGTTTCATAGACTGGACAAAATTTATTGATGGATCATGGATGCATTGTTCATTTATTGTTCTCGTTGGAACTTTGTAACCGTTGCCTTGATTTCTCACTTCAAATATCAAAATCCCCTGACTTCTTTAGGAGGTTTTATATCTGGACTGTTACCCGGGCAACATCAGTTGAGATACTCCTCTTAAGTACATAAGACATCAATTGAGATTTTGGAGAACTCCAGCAACTTAATCGAGAGATGAAGGTCCTTTGCAACTTGTGGGCATGGGAAGCAGCGTGCATCGAATGAAGAAAAACCATGCATGAAAAACCATACAACTTGTGGGCATGGGAAGCAGCCCCCTCCAAGCAGTTTGATCTCTGCAGTTAAAAGGAACGGTTCAGATTTTGCAAACGAATCTAGAGGTGTCCTTTGTAACAGCTAGAATCAATACTTCTAATAAACAGATAAAAGTTGTGGCCTATCTCTTCAAGGATATGGGTTTGATTTGGTGAAGTGTTGTAACATCCGATGGTAGCATCAGATCGGTGGAGTCCGGCCAGTGGCTCACAAATGTGACCTCACAAGCGTTGAAATCTGAAGCGGCAGGTTTCACTGATCTTACTCGAGACCTATGATGGTTTTATCTACGTGGTTGTCGCATGTCCTTAAGATATCAACAGGAAGGTCAACTCGCGATACAAGTTGCAACACCTTTGTCAGCACTTTAAGGCTTGGCATCTTACCCGTGGGTCTTATTTGATCATCGTATGTAGCAACAACTTCAAACGTGATGTCCAAAGAGCACTAAGAATCTAAACCTTCCAAGAAGACCTTCGTGAATGATCACAATCGTAAGAAAGACTTAAGTTCCAAATAGAGCTCTCGCATCTACATTTCCAATGCTTGGAGATCCTGAAATCACAATATTTATCATGGAAAATAATGGTGATTAATGGCCCCGTATTTAATGGAAGTTGGCGCTGCAAAACATTGACATGACTCACTCTGTTGGGCTTGCCAAAAATCTTGGTTTTGTCAAGATATTGATGCCAATGGTAGCGGCATGGAAAAAGGAGAAGGGGTGATGTAGCATAATAATTTGGATGAATCAGAACATAGCAGAGACCAAGAGTAGTTGGCGAATCTCCTGGCCAATTAGAGAAAGCTACATTGACCAATGGGAAACCTAAACGGCTCAAAGTTTTGGGAAGGAAGGCTTTGGATAAATCATAGCTTGATTATAGACATGAAGATGAATCTAGGGGTGATTCTCTTACGGTGCAATGAATGAATTGCGTACGTTAAATATCAGTGCCATTGTTACTTCATGGAGTGGCTTGTTATAGTTTTGTTGCTGATCAATGAGTTCAATACAAGGGATTAAACACCAAACGGGAATTTTCTTAAGGCAAAGCCATAAAAGGACATATTCCATACGTTAAAGACATGAGCCATTTCCTTGCATTTTGGCAAGCTAGAAAATGTGGTGATTTGGCGGATATGCCCAATGAGTGACTATGTGGTTCACAGTATATGGACAGTCTTGTAGTAATGGCGGAGCACTGACACACCATCTTCAGCGAGGTTGGACACCATGCTTCTGAGTACGTAGGGTGTGCTTTAGAGTTGACAACTTCTATCTCATCGGAGAAAGCCACTTCAGCCCATTAAGAGTGAACCGTGTCGCTTGAAGAGGACCTTACTCAGGTTGCAACTCAGCCTACAATCGTGGCTTCGTAGGTGTAGCTTTTGAATGCGTGACAAAAACTTGCGGATACTCGATGTCTAATCCTCGTTGCTTCATCACCCTTGATCGCTAAAACTTACAGACTTCTGGAGTTCAAGGAGGATGTACTTGATTGCAACGAGACATGATTCCTGATTAAGCAGAAGCTTTTGAGGAATTGTGAGCAGCAATGGATGATGCCATAGCTGAAGTTTGGTCAACAGAGATGGTCGTCGTTGCAGCTCAAGAGGCATTGATAGATGCGGGCATAAAGATTTCTAATGTTACATCACTCGAATTGTTTCTGATCAGCACCCCTGCCTATCCCATCTCTTCCATTAGTGGCTTAGCTCCATGTTCCTTCTCCGCACAGTGACCACCTTGCACTTCTCCATTGATGGATGTATCATTCACTCTTGGGAAACATTAGATTGCTACCAACTTGTCTCATGGTCTGGTGTGCAAGAAGAAGGTTTGGGATGGAGATCCAAGATATGATGAGTCAAATGATGAGGATCGTTCCGGGACTACATTGTTGGATGGAGGTACGCAAAAGGGAGGCACTCATGTAACATGTGCAACTTGTAGACATGGAGGAGCGCACTGTCAAGGTTTCGGTTTCCCTTATGAGATATATAAAGAGTGTTTCTTCTACTAATTCACATGCTTGTGGTGGCTTTGGTAGTCATATCCCTACTCTAGCGACAAACATTGCAGATGAGGATACCAAAAAGAATAGGACTATTTGGGACTGTTTTTAGTCTTCCAACCTGGGACTTCATGGCTGATTGGCGCTTTGGAAGCGTCTACAGCTTCAACATCAGCTCCACCTTATGTATGAGCTCCACTCTGTACACCAACTGCATTGGTTGCACTAACTAAATCATTGGTGCCTACAACATCAGCAACATATGTTACTTCACTACTGTCTTCACCTTCAGCAACATCAATCCCATTAGCTGCAACAGCTGCGTCAGCTACACCAGTTGCAACCTTTGGTGTTGACGGCACGTACAAGATGTAGAGAAAGAATGGCTCCATCTCTTCCTCTCGGATCGTGTGCTATCATCCATGGCGTTGGCACATGTAGAACTTTGTGCATGTAGGGGAGCATTGTCACCCTCGCACAACGGTTGTGGGTTTGTTGTTCCCAAGGTCATATGAGAGGGGGGGAGGGGAGGTATGCTCAATTGTTTGGATACGATGATGTTTTAGGCTTTGTCAGCCCAGGGAAAGTGTTGTTGTGTGGTCTTCGAGCCGACGGAGCGAATGAGTGAGTAGAGTGAGTGGTGTGTGGTTGACCTTCATGCTTTGGGAACTTGATGGTCTGTAGCGATGCAGTGAGAGACCAGTTGATGCCTGGCTGGGATATCCTCACTGGTTGCATCTTATTGGTGGCCAAGACATGGACACTCGACATGCTTGGTTAGAAGTTTTCTCATTCTTAGCATCCCGTCGATGGTCGAGACCGAGAAATTTGCTGGTGTGTGCCGGTGCCTCGGTGAGACCCCTTGTTGTAGTCCAAGCCTTTGACAATTGGAAAGCTTGATTTGACATCTATATGCTAATTGTACGTGTTTTGTGGACTGCTTACATTTTCTTGATGGGTCAAAAGCTGAGCACCTGGATAATTGTTCCCGTGCTTCGAGGAGACATCTCTTGCATGGTTTTGTGCTCTTTGATTTTTTGGATCCCCGCTTGCCCACTTGGGCATAGCGAGGGTGACCACGCCTAGTGGGCTAGTTGCCAGCACCCAGATACAAGCATTTGTAAACTCTCCTTTATCTGAATGTATTCCAGAATCAGCCAATTTGGCCATGTCTGTCTTGCCCTCACACTCAGAGCTCATGTAAGTTATGCATGGACCTACATGCCGTAAACGATTCATCACATCATAGAGGAAATAGAAAGTTTCAAGAACCTTGACAGCATGGATGGAAAATCTCATGTAACTGGAAAACTGAAGATAAAATAAATTTTAAGTCTCATACCTGCCGAATCATCGCTTTACTTGTAGTTATAACTCAAAGTTGTAACTAGAATGTT
>SZWC01017940.1:42974-56585 GCA_023375785.1 Penium margaritaceum | reverse complement strand
GAGCATGGACAAGGAGGAGTGGTCAAAACAAGCTGTAAAAATAGATAGGACGACTCACATCACAACATGGATTCCCGGTAGTCCTTGAGCTTGCTCACGTGAAGACAAGGTTGATCGCCTTGCTATCTGGTAGGCAAAGTCCGGCGACAACTGGCGTTTGCTTTTGCTTGATCTCAAATGGACAGGATCATCGGTGTTCAATCTTTGCAATGTCTTGGTCACAAAGTTTGATGTTTGCAGAGCTCAGTAGGATGCAATCACAAGTGATCAACATGTCGGTGCTGCGATGACGACCCTCTACCCATTTCATAGCAGCTTATGTCCTCGCGGGGCTCTTGCTTGTTTCCTACAAGACGATGGAGAAGACCTGTCGGTAGAAGTCGACCGCAGGAATACTACTCTGGTTATGGAGTCCTACCAGTCGACCTCAGGAATTCTAATCCTGGTAGGATTCCATTCTGGTAGGAATGCAGGAACCAACAACTAAAATGAGCATATCAATCAGACGCTCAAATAAATCCTCTGCACCTTATGCAAGGTGCACCGCACTGATTGGACAGCAAATTTTCAACCGCCTAACTTGCATCCCATTCAAATGGCTTACAAAAACCTTTGTGCCTGGTAGGACTCCATAACCAGAGTAGTATTCCTGGTAGTAGTATTCCTGCGGACACGTCATCGCAGCACCGACATGTCGACCGCAGGAATTCTGATCCTCATTGCAGTGTCCACATGGACTTGTGTCCTGGCACTCTTTGAATAACATCTTTTGTAGCTCTTTATTTGGTGGTTCAAAGACTTGGCTAGTGAATTGTTGTCATTGGTAGGGTTTGTTGAATGAAAACTTGGTCTTGTCATACCCGCCAGACTCTTCGTAGCCCTTCGCAAACTGACTCGCGATGTATGGGTCTTTTTGGATGAGAGATGTGTACATCTCAGCCATTAACTTTTGTTTCTGAATAAGAGCATCTGCTGGATTTGTTTTTCCATATTGGTACTCGATATCGAAGTCAAATTTGGAATTAAGGAACTCCATCCATTGAGTTTGTCCAGACTGAGAATTGGGTGTCTTGAGATATTTGATTCCATCATGGTCGGTGCGGAAGATATGTTGTCAGCTTTCCAAAAAACACTGTCATGCCTTGAACGCGTGCACAACTGCTAGCATTCATTTTCTTACACCGCTTGGTTAATTCTGGGACACCAGGTTTTATGCCATGTACGTGATTGGCTGTTCCCCAACACCGTTTTCTTACAGAAGAACGGCTCCGATTGCTTGATCGGACGCGTTGTTAGCCATGATGTAGTCTAGAGTTAGATACACCAATTGTAGGGCTGCTGACAAAGTCAGAGTATATTTCAAAGAGTTTCCCAAGTCAGAGTGCTTGCGTGTCTTTCCAACTCTATTCAGTGGTTTTTGGGTTGAGATCAGAGAGAGGCACCTACACGTGGGCGTATTCCTTAAGAGTCGATGGAAGCATTCCACAAAATCCGGAGAACACCTGTTCGTCATGAATGTTGGTCGGTGTTGGTCAATCAGCAACCACCTCCACTTTCTTCGGGTCTTGGTGATCTGTCCATAGCCAATGATGCAACTAGAGACTCGATCAGATGACAACCAAATTCACACTTCGATTTTTTTGGGTATAATTTCTCTATATGTGAAATCTTGAGAACGTTTCTGAGGTGCCCATTATGCTCCTCTGGAGTGGGTTTGTACACACGAGCATCGTCGAGATACACAACCATGAAGAAGTTGAGGTATAGCCTCAAGATATTGATCATTTCTGCCATGAATGTCGCAGGGGAATTTGTGAGTCCAAAAAGCATAACTGTGAACTCAAAGTGCACATATCTTATGCGAATGTCATCTTCTTGATGTCCTCATCAGATACATGGATATGATGATAGCCGCTACGCAAGTCAATTTTGGTGGAAATTTGTGCCCATGTACACTTGGTCAAAAGGTTCATCTACTTGCAAAATTTGAATAGCGGTTCTTTATGGTGATGTTGTTCAATGCTTGATAATCCATGCACATATGCATCTTGCCGCTTGAAAGTTTCACAAAAGGTATAGGTGCCGTGTAGGGTGACGTGGATGGCATGATGCCCCCTGTACTAAGAATCTCTTCTAGCTGACTTTTGACTTCAAGCAGCTCGTGATTGCTCATCCGATATGTCTCTTTGATCGTTGGCCAATGGCTGGCTGCAAGTCTATTTGGTGGTTGACGCTTCGCTGCAGATGATTCTTGGAGCAGTTCATGGAGGAAAACCCATTTGAAATTTGCAACAAGGAGTGCACAACCCTCAGAAACCATTGCCAATCCCGATGCCGATGTGGTGGTATCTACTACTGTGATTTCTTCCATTATCTTCGCTCCATTTGGACTAGCCACGCCTGTGCTCTGTGTCACAAATATCTTTTGGCTACACCCAGTGATATCAGCTAGCGTTTTACAACTGTTGCAACTTCCTTTGTTGTTTCCACCTGTGCTGCTTCCTAGAACCACCGCTGTGTTGTGGGCAGTTTTGACTTTGCTACCACGCTACAACAAACATCGGTGCAACAAAGACACATCGATGTAGTCAGNGGCTGCGACTCTATTTGGTGGTTGACGCTTCGCTGCAGATGATTCTTGGAGCAGTTCATGGAGGAAAACCCATTTGAATTTTGCAACAAGGAGTGCACAACCCTCAGAAACTATTGCCAATCCCGATGCCGATGTGGTGGTATCTACTACTGTGATTTCTTCCATTATCTTCGTTCCATTTGGACTAGCCACGCCTGTGCTCTGTGTCACAAATATCTTTTGGCTACACCCAGTGATATCAGCTAGCGTTTTACAACTGTTGCAACTTCCTTTGTTGTTTCCACCTGTGCTGCTTCCTAGAACCACCGCTGTGTTGTGGGCAGTTTTGACTTTGCTACCACGCTACAACAAACATCGGTGCAACAAAGACACATCGATGTAGTCAGGGGGGGGTACAACGGAGTGACCCCCTTGGGGAGGGGGTCAGTTTTCAGGGCCTTTCACCTCCAAAAAGACAGAATCAGTGTTGGAATGATGCTCCTCACCATGGCAGGAGTGACTCCAAAAAGGAACACCAAAACGACAAGCCTTAGTGGCTTAGTGGTTAATGGTGTCCACCTCTAGAGGCAGGGGCCCGGGTTCAAGTCCCACAAGATGAAATTATGCCCTGCCTCAAGGGAGGTGAAAAATAGATGCCAGGAAGCTAGCTCAACCTCTAGAGTTCCTCTTTAAGTTTCTAGAAGGCCAGGTGAGGGTCCAGGAAGGTGGCACACCTTCTAGAAGGGGTNGACACCTTCCCTCCTACTAGAAGCAAGCTGAGGAATCTAGGAAGGGGCAGAAGCTTCTAGAGGAGGGAAGGGATGCCTTCCTAGGTGGGAAAAGGACAGCCTACCAAGGAGCACTCTAGAAGCCATAGAATCTGCTAGGAAGCTCCAAATCTGGCATGCTTTGGTGTTCTGGAAAGCTTAGATCAGTGGCTATAAAATTCCCCTGCTTGTGAGCCTTGATCAAGTGTTAATTCCCATCCAATTGAGGCCCAAAACTATTGCCTCACTCTCTGACCAGATTTTGCCATCCTTGGAACCGGTTGCCTCCACAGTTTCAGTCTCTCCAAAAAACAGTTGGTGGTGTGAACCAGCCACTGCTAGGGACCCTCCAGGGTGCACACTCACCCTCAGACCAACAAAGGGTTATGGGCCCACGCCTCTAAAGGGTTCAAAGCCAGCTTGATTTCACGCTTCCAACAGCAAGACATGGCAACAAGAGAGCAAGAGAGCAGCCGCACTGTCCTTAAGTTTGATGGGACAGGCTTTGCCTTGTGGAGGTGGCAGTTTGAGGTCTTCCTTGACGACAAGGGACTGCTTGAGCTCGTAAAAGGTGATGAGACTGCTCCGCCGGAGACTGCAACAGCTGAGGTAAAGGAGGCATACAAGAAGCGCAACAAAAAGGCATTGGCGCTCCTTGTGTCCGCGTTATGCCCACCACAACTTGGGCACATTCAAGGATGCACCCTGGCCGCGGACGCATGGTCAAAACTCTGCTTTATCTACCAGTCAAGCAACCTTGCCAATCAGCTCTTCATCTTCAAACGGCTTGTCACCCTCCGAGCCAACGAAGGCGACAACATCATGGAGATCATGCAGCAGATTGAGTCCCTCGCAGCGGAGTGCGTGGCCACGGGTTGGGAGGTCGACATTCAGTTGCAAGCTATGATCCTCCTTCTGGCCTTGCCAGACAGTTGGAGTCGTATGATCACAGTCCTTGGTGGCTGGCCTTCCGATGAGCTAAAGTACCCCAAGGTTGCTGAGTACGTGCACAATGAGTGGATGCGACGTGGAGGTCGAGAGAGTGCAGCGGCATCAACTTCAGCTTACACGGTTCATCCTCAAAGTAGAGGCCGAGGCGACAAGTGGAAGGGTGCCAAACAGGGCACCAAGAAGAGTGACAAGAAGGGGGAGTGCTTCAACTGTGGCAAAGAGGGCCACTACGCGTGCAACTGTCCCAAGAAGAAAACAGATCGGTCGCAGCGGGGCAGGAAGAAAGATGAGCACGCCCTTATGGCGTACAACTCCACCAACTTGAAGGACCCGGGAGTTGCCGTCATCGACTCCGGATCAGGCCGCCACACGCAATGCAATAGGACGGCATTTGTCACCTACGGCGCCTCGGAGAGACGCATGACGGTGGCCAATGGAAAAACAGAGGTGGCTGCCGGTGAGGGTAACGTCCGCATTGAGTCAATTGTGGATGGAAAACCTGTCACGAGCACAATCTACGATGTGCTGCATATGCCTAACTTTGGGGCAAACCTGCTCTCCGTTAGCCGCCTCACCGACAAGGGACTTGAGGTGTTCTTCACAAAGAAGGAGACCGTCATCCGCAAAGAGGGAAAAGGTGAGGTGATTGCGTGTGCCAAGAGGGAGGAGGACTTGTACCTGATACGCGCGAAGATCCTCAGTAGCCGGGTGGGGTCCAACGAAGGACGGAGGAGACCTTGACCTATGGCACCGCCGACTCCGCCACATTTCTCCATCAACAGTGAAGGAGATGGCGAAGAGGGAAGTGGTGCGGGGTCTCCAAATCAGCGGCCTTGATGGAACCAAGGAGACCGTGTGTGAGCCATGCATCATTGGCAAATCAACTCGGCAGCCGTTTGTCGCCAAGGAGACGCGTGCATCGGCAAAACCGGCCGTGGTACACACAGATGTGTGTGGACCGCTTGAGAGCTCCATCGGGGGAGCTCGCTACTTCCTCACCTTCATCGATGACCAGAGCCGGAAACTCTACCTCTACCCAATGAAGCGGAAGAGTGAGGTCCTTGCGTGCATGCAAGAGTTTGTGGCTGATGTGGAGCGGCAAACAGAGTTGAAGGTGAAGGCGTTCAGGAGTGACAACGGCGGTGAATATGCAGGGTGCCTTGGGTGGATGAAGAGCAAGGGGATTGAGTGGCAGAAAACAACTCCACACTCCCCACAACAGAATGGCGTCGTAGAGAGAGAAAATTGCACAATCCTTAACATGGTGTGATCCATGTTGAGCGACGCCGGCCTTACACAACGGTATTGGGCGGAGGCGCCAAGGACACCAGCGTACATCATGAATCTCATGCCGACCAAGCCGCTGAAGGACAAGGAGAGCAATGCATGGAAGACGCCACAAGAAGTGTGGAGCGGGAGGAAGCCGGCAGTGGGTCACCTCCGCACGTTTGGTTGTGTTGCACATGCAATGGTGCAGGCACGTGAGGGACGGAGCAAGCTGGACCCGCGTACCCGCCGGTGTATTTTCCCTGGATATGAGAGCGGAAGCAAGGCGTATCGGCTCTTTGACCCAAGGAGGCAGCAGATTGTGCGGAGTCGTGACGTCACGTTTGACGAGAAAAGCCGTTGGACAGACAAGGAGGCAGGTCTCTCCAAGAGTGGGGAGTGGATGCCACTCCTTGAGGGGGAGACGCCGGAGGACGTGAATGAGGGTGACATCCTCGCATCACCACCAACCGGAGAGCATCGCTTGAGGGATGGGCGAGAGGCAGACTTTATTCTGGCCAGTTCGGATGAGGAATCCGAAGCACCGGAGATGGACGTGGAGGTGGGGAGTCAACAGATGTCTCCAAGGTCTCCAAGAGAGGGGGAGCAGGCGCTTGGAGAGGATGGCGCCAAAAAGGGACAGCAACAACAACAACCGCCTCGAGAGCCCCGCACGAGTAACCGTGTGCGAAGAAGGACAAAAAGGTATGATGCCAACAAGGGCATTTGGACTGGGTTTGCACAAGCCTTCTTCACGCAAGAGGAGCCTCAATCTGTAAAAGAGGCACTGGAACAGAAGGATGGGGCTGAGTGGGAGGGAGCAATAAAATCTGAGCTTGCCTCCCACAAGGAGAACGGCACTTGGGAGCTGGTTGACCGGCCGGAGGGCGAGAAGATCATCGGCTCCAAGTGGATCTTCCGGAAGAAGGTCACAAAGGAGGGGAAGGTGGAGCGGTACAAGGCGCGGCTGGTGGCGAAAGGATATGCCCAGAGAAAAGGGGAGCACTACAACGAGACCTTTGCACCAGTTGCCAAGTTTGCCTCCATCCGTACTATCCTCTCGGTGGCAGCGGCACGCGACTACGAAATCCACCAAATGGATGTGAAAACCGCGTTCCTTAATGGCGACCTGGACAAGGAAGTCTACATGGAGGTGCCAGAGGGGGTGGATGCGCCGCAAGGGAAGGTGTGCCGGCTTCGCAGGGCGCTCTATGGACTGAAGCAAGCTCCGCTCATATGGTACCTCAAGATGGATAGTTTCATGGGTGAGCTTGGCTTCAAGCGTTGCAAGGCCGATCACAGCGTGTACGTGCGTAATCAGCCAGGACTCCACCACATTGTCGTCCTCTACGTGGATGACCTCATCCTTGTGTCTTCGGATGAGGGGGAGCTCAAGAGCCTGAAGCAATAGCTTGGCGGCCGGTTCAAGATGACAGACATGGGCGAGCTTGAGTACTACCTTGGCATCGCCATCAAGAGGGACCGCAAAGCACACACGCTGGAGATGGGCCAAGAAAAATATGTGCAGGAGGTGCTCCGCCGCTACAACATGGAGGAGTGCAACCCTATTGGCACACCTATGACAACGACATGTGAGCTGAGCTTGAGCATGGGCCCAAGCACGGAGGACGAGAAGGCGGAGATGGCTGGAGTACTGTACCAGTCCGCAGTTGGTAGCATAATGTATGCCATGGTGGCGACGCGGCCTGACCTTGCCTTTGCTGAAGGACAAGTGAGCCGCTATGTTGCTGATCCGGGGCCGCTACATTGGCAAGCGGTGAAGAGAATCCTCCGCTACTTGAAGGCAACGACACATTCGCGACTTGTGTTTGGAGGGGGAGCGCGGACTGACTCCCTCGAGTTTGTTGGCTACTCTGATGCTGACTGGGCAGGTGACGTTGATGACCGCAAGTCAACATCAGGCTATGTTTTTGTGCTTGGTGGTGCAGCGGTGTCTTGGGCAAGCCGGAAGCAGGACAGTGTGGTTCTATCCAGCACTGAGGCGGAGTATACTGCGCTCGCGAAAGCCGCAAAGGAGGCACTATGGCTGCGGCGATTGCTCAAGGAGATTGGGGTGCCGCAAAAGAAGCCAACGGCACTCAACGTTGACAACATGAGTGCCATCAGCCTGACCAAGAACCCTGTGCTACACCGGAGGACCAAGCACATAGAGATCCGACATCACTTTGCACGAGACCTTGTTGCAAAGGGTGATGTGGTGCTTGTGCATTGCGGCACAAAGCACATGCTTGCTGATGCCATGACAAAGGCGCAACCCAAGGACAGGCATGATGCTACTTGTATGGAGCTTGGGCTTTCCCAAGCCTCTTGAATTGCACGCTGAGCATGGACAACTGCCATGGGTGACGCGCAAGGGGGAGATTGTTGGAATGATGCTCCTCACCATGGCAGGATTGAATCCAAAAAGGAACACCAAAAAGACAAGCCTTAGTGGCTTAGTGGTTAATGGTGTCCACCTCTAGAGGCAGGGGCCCGGGTTCAAGTCCCACAAGATTAAATCATGCCCTGCCTCAAGGGAGGTGAAAAATAGATGCCAGGAAGCTAGCTCAACCTCTAGAGTTCCTCTTTAAGTTTCTAGAAGGCCAGGTGAGGGTCCAGGAAGGTGGCACACCTTCTAGAAGGGGTAACTTGTCCTACAAGGCATCTAGAGGTGTCTTGGTCTTCTGGANACCTTCCCTCCTACTAGAAGCAAGCTGAGGAATCTAGGAAGGGGCAGAAGCTTCTAGAGGAGGGAAGGGATGCCTTCCTAGGTGGGAAAAGGACAGCCTACCAAGGAGCACTCTAGAAGCCATAGAATCTGCTAGGAAGCTTCAAATCTGGCATGCTTTGGTGTTCTGGAAAGCTTAGATCAGTGGCTATAAAATTCCCCTGCTTGTGAGCCTTGATCAAGTGTTAATTCCCATCCAATTGAGGCCCAAAACTATTGCCTCACTCTCTGACCAGATTTTGCCATCCTTGGAACCAGTTGCCTCCACAGTTTCAGTCTCTCCAAAAAACAGTTGGTGGTGTGAACCAGCCACTGCTAGGGACCCTCCAGGGTGCACACTCACCCTCAGACCAACAATCAGAACCTGCTTTTCCAAGAAATACTCCATAACATGAAATTGAACAGTTTTTTGACATTCATTTTTCAATACTTACATAAATTTCCACATGCTAAGCTTTTTACACGTAGTGAATTTTAAACACCTAGTCAGATTTCTACACATTGAACACTGAACTCTTATCCTGCAATTTTCAGCACTTAGTCAAACATGTCTGTACCATTCACTGCATAAAAGAAACGATGCAAAAGAAGAGCTGAAACGTAGTTGACTGAATTATGAAAGTATGAATCATTTTCAGTAAAATGCAGCTGAGACAACACATTACATGATTGCCTAGTCCATCCTAAGCAGTTCTTTCCTAGGTCTACTTCCTAGGACGCTGCACACGCTTGGATCCCTTTGCTGGAGCTGGTAATCCTCCTGCTGCACCTGCATCATGCTTGCTAGGCTGGTTGCCACAACCACCAGCTTTACCACATGCACCAGATGCATTGTCAACAGTTGATGCTGGGGTGGTAGTCACTGCTGGAGTAGTTCCTTCCCCTGTAGCAGATCTAGAAGGCTCCTTCTCAGGTTCCTCCTCCTCATCTCTTGCTTCACATGCTCCACCCTCCCCACCCTCCCCACCCTTACCTTCATCACTACCCTCAGTTGTATTCTACACATTCTCCTGTTCACGGACGCGGAATGTGTGTGCATATGGCAAGCCAGGCAACTCACTCATGCGCCTGACACTAGCCAGCACCTCCACAACATCATCATCCCCTCCATCTTCTGCCACTTCCTCCACCTCATCCTCTCCCTCCTCTTCGTTGCTGTCACCATCACTCTCAGGATCACTCAGCAGCTCAGCCTCTTCATCCACAGTCTCCCCATCATCCTCACTATCCTCCCCCTCGGCCTCAGATTCTACTACTGCCAGTGCAAGCTCTGATGCAGCCCTCCATCCTGTGCGCCCACAGCGCTTCCGGAGGCGGAAATTGTAGCCCACAAGGAGCTCCAGTGTTGTGATATTGAGGCAGTTTCTCCTGGCTGTGTGTATGAGCCCGTGCATTGAAAACATATGCTTGCATTTAGAGGTAAAACAGGATAGAGATAACACTTTGAATGTAAGGTCTCGGAGCACAGGAAAGTAGCTCATGTGGTTCACGTGCCACTCAATAGCTGTCATTGTCCTACACTTCACTTTGGCCACTACAGCATAAGCTTTAGTATTCTTCCGAGGAGTGATGAGAGGGTTGGCCTAAAGCATGAACTGGCGCTTTTGGAAAACAAAAATCTTCTGCATGATGTCCTCGTGCTTTGCATCTGGCTCCAAAGCATCAACCACAGCATCAAAGCCTGCATGGTGGTTGAGCATGTTGACAAGTCATTGCCGAAATTCTTGGGGTGCAGGCGCCTTGCTGCGGCATACAGGGGGCAGGCCATGTCCTTGGTCCAATGATGCTCCAGCTGCTCAAGAGCAAAGGTCACATGTGTCTGTGCCACTTTGCATCCGTTCTTGCCTTTCCTCACGCCCAGTGCTCTGATCTCCTTTGTACAGTCCAATAACACCTCGTAAATCTCCCCAGCCCCACCACCAGGTCTGTCTGCAGCCCTCAGCTGCTGCACTAGTGACTCAAGCAAGTCCCGCATCTGCTGCACCTGTACCCAAAACACCTTTCTCCTGATGACGCACCTAACCTCTCTCTTCCTGAACCTGAACCCTGCATCTCGCTTCGAACCAAACTTCTTCTAGCTGTCACTGCTCACCAAAGTTTCCAAGTCTGTTCTCACCTCCAACAGCTATTCCACCATGGACGAACCTCAGAACCATCAGAACCTTGCCACCTGTCCGTTCCTTCAGCCAAGTGCAGGGCATGGCATTGTTCCGCCAGAAGGAGATGATCTTCTCACACCTGCCAATCATGCTCGCACCCCATGTGCTCTTCCGAATGTCTTTCATCACAAGATCAACATTGTGAGCACATCAGTCCTGGAAGAAAAACTTTGGGTATTTCACGAAAACATCTTGGAATGCCTTCTTGTTCACAGACGTGTTATCACAGATGATGGACTCAACAACCTCCTCAGCCACAGCCTCAAAAACAACCTCTATCAATGAGGCTATGTGGTCTGCATCTTGGGTGAGACCCAATGCACCTCGAGAGAAGATGTAGACAGACACCATAGCATTGCATGCCATGACATTGTGTATTGGTCTGACCTGCAAGTCAGACCACTCGTCCACAGTGAGACTAGTCTGGTCTATAATCCATCCCTGTTTCAGAGGAGCATAAAGCTCTTCCAATTCCTTGTCCATCTTTGGAAGCAGTTCTTGCTGCAAAGTTTTATGGCTTGGTATTCAAAAACTGTTTGTGGTTTTCTTTCCCTTTTTTAACGACTTTCAGCAACACAGGCTCACGGCAAAAAGAGATAGGAGCAGCACAAATGGCCATGATTTTCAGAATGGAAAGCTGATAGTTCACATTACTAGCCCGGTCTGTGTGCTCAATGATGGTGGACTGTCCGAATGAAGCTGCCTTTGTCACATCAAACAGTGGGACCCCACCCTCAAGTGTGGTAGTGTCTGGTGTTCTGAACAGTGCTGTACTATTCCCTCCTCTTGATGCCCCACCACCCTCCTCATCCTCACTTCAGCCTCAATCCGTATGCCCCCAAGTGCAGCCTGCTAATCCCTCTCCCGCTGCTCTGAAAGCTTCATTCATGGGAAATCCTTGTCCTTTATTCTCCAATCCTCACCCTCATCCTTGTACAGTTGCACACTGTATGGCTGCCAGCCAGCAAGAGGAGGTGGCTGGGGTTGAAGACCAAGTGCGTCCTTGCACGTTGGCGGAGGGTGCGGGCACGTTTTCATATATTTGTTCTTCTCATAGAAGTGCCCACAGATGCAATTGCACGCCACGGACACACACTTGTCACAAGCTCTGCTCTTGAATCTTGCTTTCTTGGTTGTTGTTGGCCACTTCTCTTAGTACTTTGACAGATATTTTGTAAGGTGGTCACGGGTGAGAGGGCACTTTCTTGGCGGGTTCCACTTCAATGCGTTGAAGAGGCCAGGGGCTACACCGGAAGATTGCCGGTTTACAGTGTTGGCAGTGAAAGCGGCTGCACTACACTCGGTTGTAGCAGCAGAAGCCATGGTGGGAGGATGCTATGGACTAAGTGTTGGGCACTGGCTGCTAAGAGGACAGTCCTCTGAGACTTGCAAGGAGCGAGCCACAGAACACCGGAGCCAAATGGAAGCAAGAATGACAAGGAACGGGATGTACCTGCTCCCTCCCCCTCCTCCCAGTCCCTCTCGTATCGCATGGCAAGTCAGCAATCCACCTGTCAACATTGGAGATATCAAACATGCAGGTTCATCCACCTGTCATGAGACATGAATTTAGGCACCTCAGCTTGAACTGCAAAAATTGGTGGTAGGCCTGCTGTACGGCTACATCTGATTTTTCAATGCAATATCATCCCATGTGGCCTCACACGGTACAGAGAATCTGGCAAAATGATCATGTGACCATCCCATATGACTTGGTCATGGTTCATGGTCACATCGATAGTAAAAAATGCATCAAAGTGCTGATCCTGGCCGGTTCCGAGCCATTTCTGTGCGTGGAAAACTCCCACTCTTCGCTCAACCAGAGTTGTTGGTCGGTCGCCCCAGGTGCCCCCACGCGTGCTATATTGCCGCGATGTAGTATCAATGTTTGTTGCTGTAGCGTTGCCGCTGTAGGGGCCCTACAACAGACAACACGATCAACACTGGTTGTGGGTTGCTTCATCAGAAGCATGTGACACTTCCATCCACTGATGTTGATATAGACTGCTCCACTGCTCAAGTCTACATGCGGATTGTGTTGGTACAGGGATTTTTATCCAAGGATGACTTTGTACGCGCTCGTTTGACAAGTTATTCAAAATGTTTTTTTTGTGCAGATATCTGATTTTGCAATTGGAAAGGTTTGCAAAGGTGAGAGATCTGGAGTCGGCTGTTGCAATTTTCTTCAAATACCACAAGTTTGGTAAGCAAACGAATCCTTTGAACCATGTCCTTTCTAACAAAGCTATGAGAAGGTCCTCCATCCAATATGCCGGTACAGTTTTATGACCTTGACAACTCCTTGGTTGTATCGCTAGCAGCATCACCGACTAGGTTTCCTTGTACCCCTCATTAAATTTTAAGATTTGAGGAGCCCTCTTCTGCTGTGAAGAGAGCCACTCAGATGGGTGACCAATCGACACATAGTTTTTGGACCGCATATGGGTTGCGCCGCCTACTCCTGCCCTTTGCCGCTTCCTGACCCCTGATTTTTCCTCCACAACTTCCTCCTCGATTTGGACTGTTGCTGTACCTTCCAATGGTTGCACGAAATGTGCCCTAGAGTCCCTCAAGTCCAGCACAACCATTGATTGCGTTGATCAATGGTGTCAATCTCCAGTAGAGAGGAGGTTTTGGTGGAGTACGACTTTCCTTGCTATCAATATGAATTGTGGCCTTGGGGTCACCAGCTGTTGGATTCCTCCATCCGAGCATTGTAGTCGGCACTGTCAATGCAATGAGCTACTGTAATCATTAAGAGATGGACGTCTTGGATGCCAAATATGGCGATTGCTTACTGAATGTCACATTTGAGGCCAATGTTGTAGTAGAAACATGGTTCCATGGGGGCGAGGTCTCTGGCGGAGATGATTTCTTAGAAACACTACATGTACTATGCCATGCTACATTATTACCGCATGCATGGAAACCTGTCCTGTGCGTCAAATTCTCATTCATTTATCCAAAGCATGCATGTATGGCGTCCGTACATTCCATCCTATCTTCTGGTGGAGTCAAATAGTCATGCCACGTCCGACTGATCTGCTGAGATGAAGAAAACGTGCCCTAGGCGATGTGAGAACAGTCTCATGAGTCGTTGATTTAGCTTCACTGATCTCGTTTTGCTGTTGGATGCTCTTTGGATTGGATCACCAACTTCAAGCGGTG
>SZWC01017940.1:32066-42947 GCA_023375785.1 Penium margaritaceum | reverse complement strand
AGTCATGCCACGTCCGACTGATCTGCTGAGATGAAGAAAACGTGCCCTAGGCGATGTGAGAACAGTCTCATGAGTCGTTGATTTAGCTTCACTGATCTCGTTTTGCTGTTGGATGCTCTTTGGATTGGATCACCAACTTCAAGCGGTGCCACACAAAAGCAAGGCCACAAAGTTGATTTCTGTTGGTTGTTGACCCGAGTAGCGGTAAAGAAAACTTCCAAACTCGTCAGCCACATCCGGACCGTCAGTCCTTTGGAGTTTGCAGCATTGAACAGCTCAGGAAGGGCTGGTCAGATTTGGGGCTTGCTTGAGAGTTGAATACGTCTCTCGTTGTGTACGGCTTCCCTCTCAGGTGCACTTTGTAGCCATTGGCACATTGAGTTGTTAGAGAAGGTAGGTGTTGAGGCTATCAAGTCCCAACAAGCTTTGATACAGGTCCTCAATAACATGAGCTGGTTGCTTCCTGCCACCAATCGTGCTATGTATCAACCCTGGGGACACCGGTGGGGGTGAAGGGTTTGTTGAGCCCGAGGGGTCCAACACCGGGTTGGCCATTGAGGTTGTAGGTTCTTCCCATTAGTCATGAAATTTGCGGCTGCTGCATGGTTTGCCTGGAGAGCGTCGCTGATCACGTGCTACTGATCCTCCATCGTCGGAGTCTTTCCTGGTTACTGCTACTTCTTTGTGAGTTTTGTGGAATTCTGAATAGTGGAGATGCGCTAAATACTTGTGCACGGTTTTCACCTTGTAGTCAACGTGCCGACTGCTCCTCCGGTGCCGCTATGCTGTGATACCAAGTGTTACTCGGAACATGGGTAGTTTTTACAGGGATGAGGTGCAGAGCAGAAGGCAATTTATGGAAGTTGGACAAATAGATAACTTCTATGAAGCAGCAAGTGTACTATGATGACACGTGTCCAACAAGTCGATCGCATGTATACAATGAGGCATACGTGGAGTCTTGGGTGCTTGAGTTGAGCGGAATGTACGGCCCCACCTCATGAGTGGCCGCTTCAAGAAATGTTAACGGAGAAGTTACGAGGTTTTGAGAACATCAAAGCAAAGTTTTGTAAAAATCTAGCGCTGTTGAGAAGCTAACCAAACATTATCAAAACATTGATAAGGTTTTTGAGACTTTTTTCAACCCTTCTGGTAAGTTGTCAAATTTGTCAAAACCTTTGGAAGCAGAATACCGGAGGTTGGGGCAGGTGGCCTGAATGACCTCGTCTAAATGGTGTAAAACTTGTGAGGTTGATGCACTATGGGCAATGAATGTAAGGATATGAATTCCCGCTTGTGAAGTTTAGGGGCTCGTATATGTGTGGGAAGAAACACATAGGCATCGAGTTGGGGCGGGATGGGAGGGAATTGATTGTGCATGGGACATGACTCCTGAAGAGGTGTTCGAAAGATTCCATTTTCATGATGAATATGAGGTGTGCAATGGGAGAACCCTTTCAGACACCTGTGAGAGTCCGGATTTGGGGAGTGAGGTGAGCACTGATCCAGAAACGGGTGTTTTCATTGTTGAGGGTGGCTAAGATCCATGTGGTGAAGGTGGCCCGGAAACCCATGTGTTCCATTGCTTGATAGAGATTTTGGGGACCAAGTGTGCCTTTTCAAATTCTGCAAGGAGAAAGTCTAGTTATGAGGTTGTTGTTCTGGCCCAGTGCTGGAGGTCATTTATGCTGTTAAAGGCATCTTTGATATTCTTTCCTGAACGAAGACGGTTTGTTATAGGCTTAGGATGTGTAGTAGATTGTGCCTAAGTCGGGCAGCTGGGATTCTGGTAAGAGTCTTGTAGTCTTTGTCTAATAGGGAGATTGGTTGGTAGTGCTTCATGAGGCTAGGGTCGTCTGCTTTGTATGAAAGACAGGTGATAGATGTGGTGAATCCTGGGTGAGCATCTGGGTTGGTGAGAAAGAGGTTGAAATAGGCTAAGAGAGCCTCTGGTGTGTGCTGTAGCACTGCTTTGTAGATTTCTTCTGGCAGATGATCCGGGCCGGGGCACTTGTTGCTTGGATGCAAGCTGATTGCCTCTTGAATTTCATCCAATGTTATAGGAGCTAAGAGGGCTTCAAGGAGGTGATCTGGCAGTCTGGGAAGAGGCAGAAGTTCAAGAGGTGAATTCCGTTGTTGGGTAGGGGTAAATAGGTTGGAGTAGTATGAGCTGGCAATTGAAATCATTCCATTTACTTCAAAGGTTGCAGGCATGTCCGTCAGGAAAATGTCTCCAAGCCAAGAGTTTCTAAGACTCTATCGGAAAATGACAGACAGGAATAAGAGGTCAGGACCTGGCCGGAACCTCCCTTGACAAACGGCTCTTCGCTCTAGGACCGTTAAAACGACAGTCAGGGGCTCCCCTAATAAAGTGACATCTGTCACACGCGTCCAGCTAGCGCAGAAGACGTTATCACACTGCTTTTTCCTGTTCTTCTTGTATATAGCAAGGATGCCCATACCCTCCGAGTTTAACCCAGAACAGTTCTCTTCATCCTGTTTGCCTTTGGTTCTGCGGCTTTGCCGCCGTGTCTCCACTCTGCTTGCTCTTTGCTTCATCCTCCTTTGCTATCCACTCTCAACCCTCGACTGTGTATCACCTCGCTTCATCTCCCTTGATCACTCGCTCACCTCCCCCCAGCACATCACTTGCACCTTCAACCTTGTCCCAAGAATTCTCTTGTTATCTATCTTTCTATCTTCACCATCCTGAATTTCCACTTACGCCACAGGAGACTCCTCTCTGTGCCTTCTGCGGCTAACTCTCTGCACCACTCCTCGTTGAAGTCATCATCTTCATGAATGACACATCTCTCTGCTTCCTCCTTTTTCTACCGTCGCTCCTGCCACTGGCTCCATTCTTCTGACATGGTATCAGAACCTCAGGTAACATTGCCTGGTTCACCCTGATCCCGTCCTCACCTCCTCGTTTCCGCAACGCCGCAGCCTTCCACTTCATCAGCAGCTGATGTCAGCAGTGACAACTCCATTGCATCCCAAGCTTTGGTGATCGTGTGATTGTCGTGACCAAGCCCTGCGTCTGACTCTAAACCCATGGCAACGTCCAACGACCTCCTGACTGCCAACAGCCGCCAGAAGCTGTTGAGTCGCCCTTCTTCAGCTAACCTCTCCGAAGCTTCCTGCCGCCCAGAACCATTGCTCTCTGCAGCATCTTCTCCAATCTGTCCTCTTCCAGCTACCACCTTCACCACAGTTCTCTACATTAACTTCTACAGTTACCTCCTCAACTGCTTCACATAATCCTCTCAAGTTGCCCTCTCGCATTGCACTTTCTTTTCTGCTGCAGCAGCAGAGCTCTATCCGCCGTTGGGACATCGGACACCAATCACCTTACTGCCCGTTGGTCTCGGGCCAACTGGGGAACAAGTTATCACTCGCCTAACACAAGCGAACATCTTTGCTTCCCTTGTTACAGCCGCCTCTCTCCTGCTGTCAGGATATCAGACACCACCAGTCTCCCTGGCTGTCGGTCTCAGGCCAACTGGGGGCACAAGCCGTCACTCTCCTATTGTCAGAAGATCCGTCTACTGCATCATGTCCTTTTCATCTTCTGTAAATACCACACAACTTTCTCATCAGTGTTCTCCTCCACATCTTCTCCTCCGTTTCTGCATCTGACCCATCAGTGTCCTGCACTTCCTCACCATCCTCCTCCTTACGCTCTCATCAGCCTCATCTACGGCATCATCATCATCCTCAGCGTCCTCATCATCTCCTCATCAGCTTCCTTATTACCTGTCATCATCAGCAGCGCACGTGGTTTTGCCCTTGCGCCCACTTCGTCATTAGTTGTTCCTCCGCTGTCAACCTCATCATCCGCTCGGCACAAAGATTTGCCCGGTCGCACCGCCTTTCTTGCAACGACCTGCGCCCATGCCAAACCTTCTGCAGCGCACGCGGTTCACCCCTGCACCCAGGCATTGTCCCTCATCCGCTTCCTCAGCTATTCTCAGCTTCGTCCGCATCTGTTGCCAGCACTAGGGCCTGCACGAGCTAACTGCCTGCTTTGCAGTATCCTGCACCCAAGCCGGCACCAGATTTCTCGCGGCGCATTGGCTTTCGCCTTCCCCTTGCCGCATTCTACACATCTACTCAGCAGCGCACGTGGTTTCATCCCTGTGCCCATTCCATCAACATTGTTCCGCCGCCTACCATCATCAGCTTTCATTATCCGCTCGGCACAAGGATTTGCCCGGTCGCATTGCCTTTCTCGCGACGTCCTGCGCCCACGCCAAACCTTCCTCAGTGCACGCGGCTTGCCCCTGTGCCCAAAATCCACTATCATGAACCTCCGCCTTCATCAGCAGTCATCAGCATCTGTTGCCAGATCAATGATCTGCACGAGCTAACTGCCTGTTTTGCAGTAGCCTATACCCAAGACGGCACCAGATTTCTCATGGCGCATTGGCCTCTGCCTTCCCCTTGCTGCATTCTATCCCTCTATCTAGCAGCGCACGTGGTTTCGCCCCTGCGCCCTCTGTTGAAATAGTATGCACCTTGTCCACTGCCTAGCTGGCTAGCTACACATACAGACAAGGCATGCACTGCTCTATGGAGTATGTCCCCTTGGTCTGTTATGAGATGGGCCAGGAATGCACTGCCCATAATGGGTATGTCTCTTGCGGCTCATCATAGGAGCCATACCTTTTTGGCTTGGTTGATTAGGCACCGGAGTCTCAAACCAGAGGTCGCGGGTTCAAACCCCGCGACGGTCGCAATTTTCTTTGTGGCCAAAACTGGGACAGGAAGCTTCTAGGAAGCTGACTAGAGCCTGCCTTGAGGATGACACTTGGCGGTCTAAGGACGCGCCAAGTAGGACTGTAGGTTGAGGTTGGCTCCAGTGGAGCAACTACAAGCAGAAGCTTTAGCAAAGCTCTGCAAGTATAAAAGCCTGTACCTTGCATGCATCCATTTACAGTTCTTGCCTTTGAGACTCCTCACAGAGTGTCCAACCAAAGGTAGACACTAAAGACCAACATGCGGACTTTGTGAGGTTGCAAACCAAACGAACCTAAAGTGTGGATCCCTCGTTTGAGGGTGATATGTTATCTTGGTTGCAATACCAAGAGCGGTTGGCAGCCTCCCATGTCGGGACCCGTTTTCTAGACCGTTGCTATCCAGCGCATTGACACCCTCCTCATCCTCATTAAAATCCGCAGTTTTCAGCACTCATCATCAGCTCAGGTGCAAGGATTCGCCTGACCGCATCGCCTCTCCCGCGATGACCTGCACCCAAGCCAGAACCTTGAGCACTGTACATGGTTTCACCCTCCATCCACTCCGTCATTTGTCACTTCTTCGGCCTCACCTTCATCATCAGTCTGGCAATCAACTTCGCCTTGTCAAACCACGCATCAACACATTCACTTATTCATCACCCTCACTTGCCTTCTCATCCACCTCACTTCCCTGCCTGAACAAACCTGCTTGCCTCACAGCGATCCTCGTCCACATTGTCCTCCTCTCTACAACTTCATTTCTTCACCCAACATGGCCTCCCCTCTCTCCCTGGTCCGTGGCACCCGCGACACTGACTCTCGCTCCTCATTTCCCATTCTCCATCGCACAAGTTCCAGCGCTAGTAATATCCATCGCTGGAACTCAACCACCTGGCCCACCTTTCAAACCACCGTCATAGACAACTATGATGCCTCCTTCTTTCTCACTGGGTACTATGATCACCAAGAAAACTACCCACCATTTTCCAGGTACATGGACACCTATCACTTCCTCTACGACAAACTCATCTCCATCATGAACATGGTGTTCCACCCCTATATCATCAAAGGAAGCTCGCCAGCGCACATGTGGTTCCGATTACTAACTGCTGCGTGGAGCCCTTGGATTTTTTATAACACATCTGCAGCAGACCATGCAACCAACCGCATCACCTTTTCTCTTGACATACTCAGAGGTATTCCCCTACTGCACTACCGCTCTGATGGTAACTCCAACATCATCGGATGGACCTGGACACTTCTCAACAACATTGCGACACTCCATATCTGTGGATACCATGGTGTCTTGGTCCTTGAAGGCAGAAGGGCACCTCCACCATCCATGACAATTGCTGAAAAAATCTTCAACTATCAGGTTCTAGAAGCCGTCCGAAGCACTATTCATCCAGACCATGCAGAAGTGTTTCAGCCGCACCCACGAGATGCTAGAGGACTCTGGTGAAGCCTTCAGTCTAGATTCCAAGAAACACAGTAAATGTGCAACTCTTTCTGGATTCAAGGGGGGTTTCAGAAAAATGTCTCCAAGCCAAGAGTTTCTCAGACTCCCTCAGAAAATGACAGACAAGAATAAGAGGTCAGGACCTGGCCGGAACCTCCCTTGACAAACGGCTCCTTGCTCTAGGACCGTTGAACCGATAGTCAGGGGCTCCCCAAATAAAGTGACATCTGTCACACGCATCCGGCTAGTGCAGAAGCAGTTATCACACTGCTTTGTCATGTTCTGCTTGTATATAGCGAGGATTTTCCTACCCTCAGAGTTTAACTCACAACAGTTCTCTTCATCCTGTTTGCCTTTGGTTCCGTGGCTTTGCCGCCATGTCTCCACTCTGCTTTCTCTTCGCTTTATCCTCTTTCACCATCCACTCTCAACTCTCAACTTTGCATCGCCTCGCTTCATCGCCCTCAATCACTCGCTCACCTCCCCCCAGCACATCACTTGCACCTTCAACCTTGTCCCAAGAATTCTCTCGTTATCTATCTGTCTATCTTCACCATCCTGCCTTTCCAATTACGCCACAGGAGACTCCTCTCTGTGCCTTCAGCTTCTAACTCTCTACACCACTCCTTGGTGATGTCATCATCTTCATGACTGACACATTGTTCTACTTCTTCCTGCCTCTACCATCCCTCCCGCCACTCGCTCCATTCTTCTGACAGGTATCAGAACCTCAGGTAACATTGCCTGGTTCACCCTGATCCCGTCCTCACCTCCTTGCTTTCCGCAACACCGCAGCCTTCCACTTTATCAGCAGCTAACGTCAGCAGTGACAAGAGGGCTAAGAGGGGTAGCATGCCCATGGAGACTAGAGCATTGCAGCAATTAAATTTCTTCAACTAATGCACGCTTTGCTACGTTGCGGTTGATTTATTGAGTCTAGAGAAGGGTGACAGCAGGGGCAAGAGGCAAGGGAAGGGGAAGCAAGACACCAAGGAAGAAAAGAGAGTAACCAAAGAGTCAGAAAACAAGGAGAGCCGGGATTAGATTGTGTTACTCCTGGCTCCTCTCACCCCAAACAACAACTGTACCTCCCATCAGAATGCCTTACAGGAAATTGCAGGGTTTCCAAGGTCAGAGCATGAAATTTGGAATATGAGGAAGAGACGCACACACTTCTCCTGTAGGTATGAGGAAGAGGCGTCAAGGGGAAGGTGGTAATTCTGCTGGATTGTTGCATGAACCATGTATCATGAGCATAGAGTGTGCTTGGAAGTGTGGCCTTGCACTCATGAGCAAGAGGCGGAGTGTTAACCAAGTGGAAGGCATGATTGAAATAAAGTACCTGGCCCAACCCCTCTTTATTCATGTGGGGAAGCTTTGCAGTGTACTCGGTGTGTCCAATGAAGGTCTATAATGTGATCCTCAATCCTGAATTCCGCCAAAAGTACAACCAAGTTACCAGCTCAGAGGCATGCAATGTCTCCATCAAGCTCGGAGATAAGGAGTATCCCTGACTATGTTGACCTGAGAAGAGGTTGTAGAGGAGGATGCCTATAGGGAGAAAGGATCGCAACAGTCGGTGCCTAAAAGCATGCTTATAATGAGGAATCAAGGCCTTTGATGCTGGAATTTTCAGGTAAAGAAAGCAGTTTGATAGAAGGAGCAGATTCATTAGTGTTTGTGTGAGACATGGTGGAAGACTTTGACAGACAAGAGCATGCGGTGCCTAACATAATGTGTGGGGAAACTCCTGAGAAGCTGATGTCCCAAGGCAAGTTTTCCATGATTCCTCAGTGATTTTGAAACATCTGTACAGAATTTGAGGACGTGTTCCTTAACATCTTCCTGGCGGGTCTGCCACTGACATGGGACATGCAAATCATATCATCCTCAAACCTGGAGCACACATGATTTTATGTGCAATGTACCACACAAGCGATGTGAAGCTGAAGGAACTCAAGAAGCAGCTTAATTTGATGACGGAGCAGGGCTTCATCTGCCCCTTTGCCTCCTTATGTGCTACACTTGTTCTTTTTGTGTAGAAAAATGATTGGGGAGATGCGTATGTGTGTGGACCACCACAAGTTGAAGGAGTTGACAATGAGCCACGGGTGCTCACTTCCACATGCCAAGGAACTCTTCAATCAGCTTCATATGGCTCACTTCTTCCCAAAGATCAACCTCTGATTCACCTAAATTCATGTCAGGATTGGAGCAGATGATGTGGAAAAGAACGTCTTCCATCCCCGTCACAGACGCCACAAGTTTTTTAGTAATGACCTTTGGGTTGACCAGTGTGTCGGCCACTTCTATGCTAGCAATGAAAAACATCTCCTAAACATACTCTGATAAATTCATAGTGGTGTACAGTGACACCATCTTGGTGCAGAGCAGGTTAGTGGACGAGCATGAAGAGCATGTGAGGAAGGTGCTTGAAGTTTTGCACAAAGATGGTTTCCTTTGAAATTGCTTTACATGTGAGTTAGTGGTGGAGATGGTTGAATTCCATGGACATGTTATTGTGATGTATAGATTGTCCTAGACTTGCGTGATGTGTTGGCCTCACAAAAGAGGCTGAAGTTGTGTGTTTTGCACAGTGTGCATGTGCTCCTTGTTTTTTAAGCTACTTCCACACGTTCACAAACCTGAGTGTTAGTGCAACTCACAAACCTCACCTGCAAAGTATGTGAGTGAGGCTAGGTATTGAATAAAAGAAAGTCCCTTGAGAATCAAAAAATGGCTCTGATCTTTGTGCTGGCCTTCTACTTGGCCATCAGCCAAGATGCATTGGACCTGGTGGATTTATGGTATCTGTATGGCAACCGTTTTCAGCTGGTACCCTATGTCTTGCACCCGATGCATGGAGCTTTGCTAAAACACACTACCCAAAACAAGGATATGATTTTCATGGTTTCTGCCTTGAATAATTGGCAGGGCTACTGCAAGTTGCAGAAAGGCATGGTCTATGCTGACCACAATATAATGAAGTACTTCAGGACGTAGGGAAATCTGAGCCAATAACAAGCACGTTTGGTGGAGAAACTTTATTCCTCATTCAAATATGTAACAATATACCGGCTGGTTCAATCAATCCAGAAGTTTCACTGTTAAGGTGACCAGACCTGATTTTAAAGGTTCCATCCATCACCATCCACAAGGAAACATTCATGGTGAAAACCTCACCGAGGGGTACAAGGAGCATGGGAAGTATTACGCTCATAGATCTTTGTTTTTGGTGGAATATTCGTGATGGCAAGGTACAAAACAGGTAGTGGTTCCCATAGTGCTCGGGCTTTAGCAGCTGATTCTGGAGGAATGCCATGATAGTGGTTGGAGTGGTCGCTGTCAACCGGCCTGAGGCAAACGGAATAGAAAACAGGGCCAACACAATAGCACCTACCGTCCGCTCCTAGCATGTCAGCTAGGAGAAGATATCACCCTCAGGATCACGGTTCCACACTGAGCAGTTCCTAGGCAATCACTTGCTAGCAACTGTGTCCACTTAACACTTGGTCACTTTCGCGCGAGGTGCTAGTCAAAGACTAGCTCTTGGGGCTTAGACCAACCAGTGTCTTCTTTATACTGTTCCTCAGTTGGAAAACTCTGTGAGGAGAATCTAAGGCCAGATTGTGTAAATAGAATGAAGAATGAGCCTGGTACATAAAGTCCTAGGCCTGGCTTCTAAGGTGTGGGGATAGTGGCACTTTTGGGGTGGTCACTCCACACCACCTTACCAGTCCGCCAATTGGCGCATCCACTGACTGCCAAGTGGCACACGCTCCTCTTGCATGGGGAAATGTCTAAGAAACTTCCCATGTGCAGGAAGGTCAAAAACCTTCCTGCGCACTTCAACTCGATCGCAGGACCTATTGTCCCTAAGTCCAACATGCTATCCACTGCGCTACACTTCTGGTGTCTCGCTTGACACCAGAAGCCACGTGATGAATCTTGGCTACCGGGGTGAACCTCCTATACACAAAAATCCAAAAACGTTGTTGCTTCTGCGTGTCTCCAGCAGGTCATTTTTTACGACTTCCATAAGCATCAAAGTACGGGCATCATCCTTGAAGCCATTGCCGTAGGGGAAGCACAATTCATGAGAGGCAAAGGATTCTTTCCTAGATCACCATTGAGATAAACATTAAACTTAGCCATCAGATCCGTCTTCCCTTGCATGTTGGTAAGCAGATTGAGCAAGTTTATTACTACTACTGATTTGCCTTGTACGTCACATGGGGAGGCCAGTTCAAATGTTCTGCTGGAAGTCATCCTAGAATCCAGTGATATCTCTTCCTCAACATGTCTTCCTCTAGTAACCGCCTTATCATCAGAGTATGTGGTTGGCCTTAGACACTGATGTAACAAAGAAGTAAGATGTGTGCTGGTCAATGCTGTCCAGAAGAGGTAGACACATAAAGTTTTATACCCCTGAGCCAAGGGTACCTCTGACACTAAGCTTAAGCTGGGTGCCGAGTGCTAGACTCAACTGGACAGTGTGGGCACCAACCGGTGGCAAGGAGAAATGAAGGGAAGCTGGTGCACAATTTCTAATGTATGCAGAAGTGCAGGATCATCTTGGGGAAGCAAGCAATCTTGCACCACAAACAAGGTTTGGGGGACTTACTCCAAGGGAGCAGTGCATGCCCAACCTGTCCGTCAAGCCATAGCAGTGGCCATGGGGCA
>SZWC01017940.1:3109-17236 GCA_023375785.1 Penium margaritaceum | reverse complement strand
CTCCCTCCCTCCCTCCCTCCCTCCCTCCCTCTCTCTCTCTCTCTCCATCTAGCTCTCCTTTCTCTTCTATCTTTATCGCTTTCCCTCTCTCCCTCTTTCACACTCAGTCCCTCCCTGTGTCGTTCGTCGCTTGCTGTGGTGAGTGTTGAAATAGTATACACATTTTCCACTGCCTAGCTGGCTAGCTACACTTACAGACAAGGCATGCACTGCTCTATGGAGTATGTCCCCTTGGTCTGTTTTGAGATGGGCCAGGAATGCACTGCCCATAATGGGTATGTCCCTTGTGGCTCATCATAGGAACCATACCTTTTTGGCTTGGTTGAATAGGCACTGGAGTCTGAAATGAGAGGTCGCGGGCTCAAACCCTGTGACGGTCGCAATTTTCTTTGTGGCCAAAACTGGGACAGGAAGCTTCTAGGAAGCTTACTAGAGCCTGCCTTGAGGATGACACTTGGCGGTCTAAGGACGCGCCAAGTAGGACTGTAGGTTGAGGTTTGGCTCCAGTGGAGCCACTACAAGCAGAAGCTTTAGCAATGCTCTGCAAGTGTAAAAGCCTGTACCTTGCATGCATCCATTTACAGTTCTTGCCTTTGAGACTCCTCACAGAGTGTCCAACCAAAGGTAGACACTAAAGACCAACATGCGGACTTCGTGAGGTTGCAAACCAAACGAACCTAAAGTGTGGATCCCTCGTTCGAGGGTGATATGTTATCTTGGTTGCAATACCAAGAGCGGTTGGCGGCCTCCCATGTCGGGACCCATTTTCTAGATCGTTGCCATCCGGCACATTGACAAAGGGTTATGGGCCCACATCCCTTCGGTTCTAAGGCACGCTTCCAATACTGACTAGCGCGTGGTCTTGCAGGGCGCACAGATACAACAGGGACACGACCATCGGACGGCTCCATCTGCTCCATTGGCTCCATCGACATCTTCAGGTAGGGTGCGCCGACGTGGCGGACTAGGGGACGAGCAACAGCTTTGTCCATGTTGGACACGACCCTCGAGCCCCAACGGGATTAAGCTCTACCCCTTTCTAGAAGGTGGTACGACCTCGAGTCCGTTCTCTGACGACGACACCATCGCCTTAGGCGATCATCGGCGGGAGGGGTATGCAACGGAATCAACTGCACCTTTTGACAACGGTTGCAGTCAGCAGCCTCATCAGTCTCATCGGCCTCAACAAAGCAGAGTAGCAGCGAAGAATAGAAGACAAGCAAATGCAAGAAATGGCGGATCCGACTCCAACCCGCCTTGAGGCGGGTATGTCCAAATTGACGGGGACAGGCTTTCCCTTGTGGAAATGGCAGTTTGAGATTGTCATGAATGTGCGTGGCTACCTCGACATCCTAAAAGGGATCGAGATAGCACCAGCCAATGCGACCGTGACGGTTCATGCGGCTGACCTTACAGCATGGACGATGAAGAACAACATGGCTCTTGCCATTCTTGTGACGTCCATCAACAAGACTCAACACTTCCACATCACAGGATGCACGTTGGCTGCCGAGGCCTACGCAAAACTCGCACACGTGCATCAATCGAACGCCCTAGCAAACTGACTCTTCATCTTCCAAAGGTTGATGTCAATGAGGGTGAGCGAAGGAGAATCTATACTCGCATTTTTTCAGTCATTCGACAACGTGCTGCAAGAGGTCTAACAAATGGAATGGAATCTCGACTCCAACATGCATGCCATGATCTTTCTAATGGCGCTGCCAGAAAGCCAGGGGTCCTTGATCACTGTATTTGGCGGTTGGAAGGAGGCAGATCTGACGTATGAGGCTGTCACCGAACACGTCCGCAACGAGTCCATGCGACGCAGTGGCAGTGAGGCAAAAGATTCAGCCTATGCCTTTCGCTTCGGTGGACAAGGTGCAAGCTCTCGCTCCAGTCAAGGCAACAGCAGAAGCAGTGGCGGTGGAGGGAAAGGCAATGGTGGCGGGAAAAGTTCCAAGAAGCCCGGCAACTGTCACAACTGTGCCAAGGCTGGGCACTGGGCTAGGGACTGCCGTAGTCCCAAGAAAGAAGGCGGGAACAAAGGTGGAAAGGAGAAGAAGGAGCTCACCAACATGATGGCTAGGGGGTTGCCCATGAAGGGGGCAGCGATCCTTAGGCCCGGGGCATTCGCCCTTGACTCGGGCACCAACCACCACTTATCAAAAGAGAAGGGTGGATTTGTCTCCATGGCCTAATCTGGCATGCGCATCAAGTGTGCAAACGGCGGCGTCGTCCAAGGCATGGGCGAAGGGGACAAGGTGATCACGTTGAACGTGAACAGTGTGGAGAAGGCAGTCAACCTTCAAAAGGTGGTGTACATGCCCTCCTTCGCAGCCAACTTGCTGTCCATGTCACAAATCATTGACAACAACATGACAGTGGTGTTCACCAAGAAGGAAGCGGTGGCCCTAAAAAATGAGGACATCCAGATTTTGTACACCAAAGATGATCTCATGCTTCAAGTTCCAAGAGTTGACGGCCTCTACGTGCTTCAAACCAAAGTCACCAAGGCGTCGGATGAGGGACTTGCATGTGCCACCAAGACAGTGGTACCGGAGCCAAAGGATGCACCACCGGCGACCGCTGCGGCCGCCACATCAACCAAGGACACTGATGATGAGCTGTGGCATCGGCGATTTGGCCACGTGGCCAACAGCACGGTGCAAAAGATGTAGGAGCAAGAGGTAGTCCACGGAATGGAAAAGTGCACCATGAAGCATGGCAAAGGTTGTACATTGTGTGAACCATGCCTCCAAGCGAAGGCAAAGAAGAAACCGTTTGGGAGAGGAGGTCAACGAGCACAGCATGTCTTGGAGCTGATACACAATGACGTGTGTGGACCCTTCCGCACACCGTCTAACGGAAGAAGCAAGTACCTCCTGACCTTCATTGACGACCACATCCGGAAGTTGTGGATCTGCTTCCTCAAAACAAAGGGAGAGGTCAAGGAGAAGCTCCTTGAGTTCGTCGCCATGGTGGAGCGGCAAATATCCAAGAAAGTGAAAACGCTCCAAAGCGACAATGGGGATGAGTACGAGGAATGCAAGCCTTGGCTCAAGCATCATGGCATCCGCCACGAGCAAACCACCCCTTACAACCCCCAAAGCAACGGCGTTGCCGAGAGGATGAACCAGACCCTACTCGGCATGGTGCGAAGCATGCTCTTCGACGCCAAGCTCCCACCTCCCTTTTGGGCTAAAGCAGCAACAACGGCTTGCTACCTCTTGAACCTCACACCAGAAACCGCCGTGCTAAAGCATGGAAAGGAGCAAGACAAGCAGCTGAAGACCCCACAAGAAGCTTGGTCGGGAAAGAAACCCAACGCATCTCATCTGAAGGTGTCTCGGTCAACTGCATGGGTGAAGATCCAGTCGGGAGAAGGTGGAGGCAAGCTGGACGCACGTTCTAGGAAGTACATCATGGTTAGGTACAACACATCACACAAAGCCTATCGGCTTTGGGACCAGGCAGCAGGGAAGCTCGTGAGGAGCCGGAATGTTGTGTTTGACGAACGCACCCTTGAAAAGGGAGAGCTGCTGGATCCGAACCTCTCTCCCAAAGCGGGAGAGTGGATAGTGTTGCTTGAGTCCGGAGACCAAGCACCCGACAACTGACTCGCTTTGCTAGCAGGTGGTGGGAATGGGAGAGTAGCTGTGGACGATGATGCAGCATCTGACATGGACGCGGATACGGAGGCGTCCGGGGCTTTCGAGTCTGACTTGGAGTCTGACGACTCCTCTGATGACGACGACGATGACGACGACAAAACACCACCTGTGGAAGCACCAGCACCAAAGCAAGAAGCCGCACCACTACCCCGGCGTAGTTTGCGACCAAAGAGAGCACCTTTGCGGTATGAGGATGATTGGACCGGCCTTAGCTGGTCGTGCATGGCTCAGGGAGAGCTATCGATAGTGGCGGAGGCGATGAATGGCCGAGATGCGGCCAAGTGGAAGGAGGCAGTGGATAGCGAGTTCATGTCCATTGCCGAGAACGGCACGTGGGTGCTGGTGGATAGGCCCGACAAGGCCCACGTGGTGCAATCCAAGTGGATCCTCCGAGTGAAGAAGAAGCAAGACGGCAGCATCGACAAGTTCAAGGCAAGGGTAGTGGCTAAGGGGTTCTCTCAATACCCGGGCTCCGAGTACGATGAGACGTTCGCGCCCGTCGTGACCTTTGCCTCCATTCGCTGTCTTCTTGGCATTGCAGCCGCAAAGAACTTGGAGATATACCAGATGGACGTCAAGACAGCTTTCCTTTATGGGATGCTTGACAAGGAAGTGCTGATGGAGGTGCCTAAAGGAGTCGAAGCTCCCAAGGGCAAGGTGTGCAAGTTGGTGAAAGCGCTCTACGGGCTGAAAATGGCCCCAAGGATGTGGTACAAACAGATGGACAGTTTCATGACCGGCCTCTCCTTCGCGCATTGCCAAAATGACCCGAGCATGTACGTGCGTGATGATGGGAGAGGGCTGATGCTGGTTGCGCTATACGTGGATGATCTGATCATCTGCTCGTCTTCGGTCGAGCTGCTGGATGAGCTGAAGTCTGACCTCAGCAAAAGGTTCAAGATGAAGGACATGGGTCCTCTCGAGTACTACCTTGGGATTGCCATCCACCGCAACCGAGTAGCAGGCACCATCGAACTCAACCAAACCAAATACATCGGTGAGGTACTGAAGCACTACCACATGGAAGACTACAAATCTGTCAGCACCCCAATGACGACCGACACAAAGCTGAAGGCCTCCATGTCGCCAAGCAATGAAGCAGAACAAAGGGAGATGCAAGACATCCCCTACCAGTCCGGCGTGGGTAGCATCATGTATGCCATGGTAGGGACTCGTCCGGACATCTGCTATACTGTGGGACAAGTGAGCAGATTTGTGGCCAACCCTGGGCCGCAGCGTTGGCAGGCAGTCAACCGCATCTTGCGCTACTTGCAGAAGACACGTCTCATGGGCCTCGTCCTTGGAGGCCAAGAAGGAACGGACCCCCTTTGCTTGAAGTGCTACACCGACGCTGACTGGGGAGGAAATCTTGACGACAGGAAATCCACCTCTGGATACGTGTGTATCTTGAATGGCGCTGCCATCTCATGGGCCAGCAGGAAGCAGGATTGTGTTTCCGTGTCCATGGCCGAGGCAGAGTACGTTGCTCTGTCTGAGGTGTGCAAGGAGACTCAATGGTTGCGTAGCCTGCTTGGCGAAATGACGGTGCCACAGAAGGATGCCACGGTTGTACATGTGGACAACATGAGCGCCATCTCGATGGCTGAAGACGAGATGACCTCCTGGTGAACGAAGCACATGGACATACGTTACCACTACTCACGTGACCTGGTCACAAAGAACGTGGTGGACTTGCAGCACTGTGGAATGAAGAGCATGCTTGCTGACTGCATGACCAAGTCACTGGAGAGCGACTTGCACTATGCAGGCATTTGTGGATTCGGCATGAGGAGTGCGACAGAGGAAGAGTGAGCCCCAAGGCATTGATGGAGCCCAGTAAGCGACAGATGGACAGAGGTGCAAAGGAGAGATTTGTTGAAATAGTATGCACCTTGTCCACTGCCTAGCTGGCTAGCTACANAGTATGTCCCCTTGGTCTGTTCTGAGATGGGCCAGGAATGCACTGCCCATAATGGATATGTACTCTGTGGCCCATCATAGGAACCACACCTTTTCGGCTTGGTTGAATAGGCATTGGAGTCTGAAACAAGAGGTTGCGGGTTCAAACCCTGCGACGGCCGCAATTTTCTTTGTGGCCAAAACTAGGACAGGAAGCTTCTAGGAAGCTTACTAGAGCCTGCCTTGAGGATGACACTTGGCGGTCTAAGGACGCGCCAAGTAGGACTGTAGGTGGAGCCACTATAAGCACAGGCTTTAGCAAAGCTCTGCAAGTATAAAAGCCTATACCTTGCATGCATCGATTCATAGTTCTTGCCTTTGAGACTCCTCACAGAGTGTCCAACCAAAGGTAGACACTAAAGACCAACATGCCGACTTCGTGAGGTTGCAAACCAAACAAACCTAAAGTGTGGATCCCTCGTTCGAGGGTGATATGTTATCTTGGTTGCAATACCAAGAGCGGTTGGCGGCCTCCCATGTCGGGACCCGTTTTCTAGACCGTTGCCATCCGGCGCATTGACAGTGAGGAGGGGAGAGCAAGATTGAGGGTTTAAGGCCAGTGGCTTTGGACCTCAAGGCCTTGCTTTCTCCTGGCCACCGATCAAGCAGCTGATGCTCAATCCGCGGCTGGGTGAGCAGTGGTCACCTGACTGGTTTCTGGACAATTGGCTGGCCGCCAGGCTGGCTGGCGGCCAGCTCCAGGCTGGCCGCCGGCCAATCTTCACCATAGCAAAGTTGGAGAGCCAAACCGACCATCACGTACTATAGTATGACCAAGATACACAATGTATTTTTCAGCAAAATGATAAAGTGATCGTAAACTACTGTTTATTGACTGTCTGTATTCCCAATGTCCCAACTCAATATTTTTTTTGTGTGCCACGAACCTCACAGCGTTCTTGCTTGTTTCCCACCAAGAGAAATCTTAACATGACATGATGTAATGTATGGCGCACTGATTTTCTTTGGAATGCAGTCGTTTATGTGCGGTTTCAAATTGGTTAAGAAAGTGACGTGTTGGATAATGAACATGGAATTGTGTTAAAGCACATAAACCAAGTATACAAGCCGAGAGCATAGTCCTTATCACTCATTCAGAAGTGAAGAGTAGACAAATCATAGAGCCCAGATGGTGGTAAAGATGGAAGAAATGATCCAGGAAAATCCAGTGGCGCTCAGGCCATGGGGCAGGTCTATGCCCCGACCACTGAGAACGTTCTCGTTGTCTGCAAGAGAGGGCAGAGCAGAACCATTGGTTGCAACAATAGTGGTGGCAGCAAGGGCTATCATCTTCTTCTTCCTCTTAGTGGAGCACAATGAAAGAAAGATGACACTGGATGAGGAGAGTAACGGTCTACTTTAGGCTGGGAGCCTTCTGCACAAAGCAGGTGTCAGAGACCTAAGAACAGAATCCTCTTTTCAATTTGTGTCACTGAATTCCACCGAAAGAAATTCAAGATTCTGGGACTCCCTATGCTGGTGCTGCAAGGAAAATGCCAATTGACTTGAAGTTTTCTTCTTGTAGCCATCAGAGTTTTGTTGCATTGATGTAATAATTAATCATGCAAAGCAAATTCTGCAGCAGTACTGCTCTGCAGCCGTACATAATCCTTCACAAGGCAAATGAAAAGTCAACAAGGCTACGCCGAATTCTCTACAATGCTTTTTATGTGCATCAAGTTGTTTTCAGATGTCCCCAATTCCATTGTTCTTTCACAATCATTTTTGTTGTGCAACAACCCTTTGCGCTCTTGCTCAGCAACTGCTAAGAACCTTTGATGGCAAATGCAGTGGCACATGAGGCATGGATAACGGTATACACCACAGTTTATAATGTTTTGACTGATTTCTGAACATTTCCCTTGCAATCATGGTGATGCAACAATTTCAGGTGCACCACAGCTCCCCTGGGGCTCTTACTCCACAATCATATGCAACTGTTGTTGGAAAAAATCACTGTTCATTAAGGAAATCCTAATTCCACGTTCCAATTCTTCCTATCACAACAATGCATGGTTTACCACACCCACCCGAGTGCTCATGCTCAGCAACAGAAATAAATCTTTTTGACAGAAACACACCGTCAATTGCAACCTACATGACCCTACACTATTCAAATTAACTTTCATTGATTCACTTCTGAATGCCACTATGGTTTCTAAGATGACATAGTGATATGTGGCACACCACAACACTTCCGATGCTCTCCATCTTCAACCATACAGAATTCCTGCTGGGAGCATGCACCCATACTGAGACACGATAGAATCCAGAGCTTGCCAAATAGTTTCTAAATGCTCCCATTTCTGTTTTACTTTGATGAAATGCTATGTGCACTACAAGCCTCCTGCTTCTATTGCTTTACAACAGGACAGAATCCTTGCTAGGAAAACACAGTGTCAATAAGGAAGCACCTCATGCTACATGTTGAAATGTATACATTGAGGCCCACCTGCACATTGATTTTGACTTTGATTCTATGATAGCATGGCAGAAAACGGGAGGAAAAACAACTTGGCATGGTTTGCAGATGTTTGAGTGTGTGCCAAATCTGATCTATTAAATGATTCAAGGAACACGTGGCACTGCTCCCATTGTATTGGCAACATCATAGTGAAAAAAAAGAAATAATTGAGCAGAATGCCTGCAACAAAGGTGTTTATATTAAAACTCATTACGAATGCTTGGAAATCATAAGCAAGCAAATCCTCTAAAACATCTATGGTCCTGGATTACTTCAAAACTGAATTGATTATGAACATTTTTGCACTCTCCCCTCAGAGCCTGACCTGGAACCACTCCATTGGCACCCCCCACTTGTTTGGTGTGACATGGGGTGAACTTCGCTCGAAATTTGGTAGCCTTCCTCAATAGCCTGAAAAAAACACCTTGTTCGTGCAAAATGGCCAGCAGTCCCCGCTCAGGTCCCTGACCGAGCAAACCGACTGATGCTCCCAAGGCCCAGTTTGGATGGACAAGCTGCACGCGCGTAGCTCTCTTTGATTTCTCTAGTCGCTGTGTTAGTACAAATGGATGTGCGTTTCTTTGTTGTAGCCATCAGGCACTGATGAAGGCTTTCGAGCCGAAACCGGTTTGCCATTCAGCTTCAACACTTTTTCTCCACATCCAGTGACACACGCGACTCTACTTTCTACTTTTACACTCCTGCTGCCACGAGATGCCACAAACTTCACATATTGTTGACCTGGAACCACTCCATTGGCACCCCCCACTTGTTTGGTGTGACATGGGGTGATCTTTGTTCGAAATTTGGTAGCCTTCCTCAATATCAGGAGAAAACATACTCAAGACTGCACGTCCAGAAGTGATGTTCCACTGCTTTAGGCCCATTATCTCCTCTTACAGAATCACAAAGGAATGAGTAAATGAACAAAAAATAGGTAAGCTCCTACAATCAAAAATAAAATCAATGAGTAGGTTCGTAGCCCAACAGGGCATGATGAATGCTACGGAATGCAATTTACAACTGGTGAATGTTTTTCCAACCTCCGCCACTTCTGTCACATCCATGTAGCAAATCGTGGTGTGCCACACCCCTCCTTGTGCTCTTAATCTTCAGCAGGACAAAAAACTTGCCACACAAGTAAATAGTCTCTCACACAATGTTTGAAGATTTGCTGCTCAGCTCTTGTTTCATCCACTCATTTCCTCTTTCCCTCATTTATATTCTACTAACGCACAACTACTCTTGCTCTTACATACTACTGGTACGTATGATTGTTGCAGAAGCATCTAGACGTGTACGGACCATGTGACATGGCAGCTGCTCCTGCAGACTGCAGGATGGTGCATGCTGTGGCGGACTTCCAAAGCCGTGTGCTACTACTACTTGTAGACTCAGCGACTGCAAGATGCTTCAGCCGCAAATGCGGCTGAAGATGCTGCTGCTACTGTTCCTATGTTTAGACAGAGCATGCTGCTGGTGTTGTAGGTGAAGCTGCGACTAAAAGACATGTGTACAATTCTATGCATGCAACTGCGGCAAGACATGCTATTGCTGTATGCACCAGGATCCTTTGTTTTGTCACCAAAGGTCTGATGTCATGAAAGTGTCGTTACAAAACGTTTTTTCCAATGTGACCGAGGAAAACAAGTTATGGCAGTAGAATGACTCAGAGAACAAAACAAAGCATTCTCCTCCTGCTGTCTTCCTAGTCCGACACGGTGGCAAGCCTCCGCCAAGGCAGGCTGTGGTGCCTCTCTGTGTGCGCGCGCCAGGGATGGCGGCGGTACTACCGATAATGCAGTAACGCGCGTTATTGTACCGCGGTATGACGCATACCGCAGTACGGTATTTCTGTGACGGTACCAGTACGGTATCGGTACTAACCTCCTCAAACACCGTAGTGGTAACGCAGTACGGTACGACGGTACCGTACCGCGTTACCCTCAAAGCTTACAGACAAAAAGGACAAAGGTTGCTGATTCTTGCGGACGCGATCCATTGACGATGGGGATGCCAGGAAAATTTTATCTGGGCGTGAAAACTACATGATGGGGTCGAGTATCCGACAAGTTTACTAAGTACCGTGGTAATCACGGTATAACGTGATAACCGCTCAGTAACGACCCAAAAAAAATGTTTATTTTGTGTACCGCGGTACTTTTGGCAAGAGTACCGATACCGCGGTACGGTATTCAATTTTGACCAAAAACCGCGGTATTGTGTACCGCCGGTACACAATACCGCGGTTTGCCATCCCTGGCGCGCGCCATGGGAGACCCCCCCTGCTCATGGCGTCTGCCTGAGGCGGGGTGCAAGGGAGGGTCAAGTTCGAGAGGGTGGACGGGGTCAGGATGTCGGCAGGTGTAGCAGAGGGGACGGTCTAGTTGTTGGCTTTTGTGCCAAGGCCGTCAACCTGTGCGACAAACTTCCCACTCCCGTGTCCCATTGCTGCGCTGCTGGTGCACGAGGGAGGAGGGAGACTAGAGCCTGTGGCTTGCGCTGTTTGTCTGTGGCACCATGCAAGGAGGAAGCCTGTGCAGATCCGGCGTAGCGGCCTTGGCGAGGCGGAGAGGTGCAGCTGCTGCCACCAGTGGCGGCAGCTTAAGCAAGAGCAGTGGCAGCAGCTCCAGCAACAGCAGTGGTGGCGTCAGCGGCAAGGTGAGTAGTTGTACGGAAGTTAAGCACCTGCTTTCTGCTGCCGGCCTCGGCCTGCTGGAATGCCAGGCGGCTACCCTGACACACTCCGCAGAAACTTCGGCAGGTGGGCTGACTTGGGTTGCTGCAACGGAAGCTGCTGCTGCTGCTGTTGCAGCCAGAGCACCAAAAACAGCAACAGCAGGAGGAGGAGGAGGAGGGGGAGCAGCTAGCAGTTTGTCCTGGTACTTGTGCAATGGAAGCAAGCTGTTGCAGCAGCAACAACAGCAATGCTGGCAAACTTTGATTGGAGCCACACGCCGTGCTACACCTGCTGCTGCAGCCACAGCTTCTGCTGCGGTTGTTACAGCAGCTTCAACCACAGTGGCCCTGTCCTTCTGTCGTCGGAGCAGAAGTAGCCAAGCTGCTGCGTTGATGCTCCATTTGAGGACAGCGCCAGCAGCCATGGGCTACTTCTATGGAGCCACAGAAGCAGCAACAGCAGCTGCTGCAGCAACCAGAGTTTTCCATGGGGTCAGACAATTGGCAAGACAAACCTCAGAACAACCGTCCACTGCTGCTGCCGCCGCTTCTGCTGCTGCTGCCGCTGGCAGTACAGCAGCTTTCTCCACCACTGCTGGTAGCACAGCAGGAGCGGTTTCTGTCGAGGGTGCAGCAGCCCTCATGCAGGCTGCCTCTCCTGGCACGGCGACTGCANAATTGGCAAGACAAACCTCAGAACAACCGTCCACTGCTGCTGCCGCCGCTTCTGCTGCTGCTGCCGCTGGCAGTACAGCAGCTTTCTCCACCACTGCTGGTAGCACAGCAGGAGCGGTTTCTGTCGAGCAGGGATGGCAAACCGCGGTATTGAGTACCGCGGTACCAGAGTACCGCGGTATTCTGGTACCGCGGTACTCAATACCGCAGTATCCTAGTCTTCTGGCGGGTCACTACCGATACTGGTACCGGTACCGCGTTACCAACGGTAGTAGTACGGTACTGCGGTATTCAGAGAATACCGCGTTTCATAATGTACCGTATATTGTAAAACCACTAATACTTCTGTGAGAGTCAAGCACCGCAAACAAAATAGTGTAAACAATCGTTTTGCGAGACTGAAATTCGATAAAAGTGGGTAGACAACTGTGTAACGGTAGCTCTTTTCTTTGAGTTCGAAAGTACCGCGGTACAATACCGCGGTACGGTACCGCGGTACAGAAGAGGGGTACCCCTCTAGGTGAGTACCGATACCGTACCGGTACCGCAAAAAAAGTACCGGTACCGCGGTACCACGATACCGCGGTACAAAACCGCAGTATACCGCGGTATCGGTAGTACCGCCGCCATCCCTGCTGTCGAGGGTGCAGCAGCCCTCATGCAGGCTGCCTCTCCTGGCACGGCGACTGCAGTAGCAGCTGGAGCTGCAGGAGCCAGCAGTGGGAGGAGGATCCTTGCAAATGTGGCACACTACGGCCGCTGCTACTACAAGATCTCAAAAACAGGACTGAGTCTGATGATGGTGGTAATGGCGGCCGCAGGGTATGTGATGGGGAACGGCGACAGCATCAACTGGACGCAGTGCTGGTGGACAACGCTGGGGACGCTGATGGCGGTGCCGTCGGCCAACAGTTTCAACCAGGCCATGGAGGTGGCCAGCGACAGCCAAATGAAGCGCACCCTCAAGCGCCCGCTGCCGTCCGGCTGCATCAGCGTGCCCCACGCACTGGCGTGGGTGGTGGTTGTGGGTGCGTCTGGACTGAAACTGCTGGAGTTTAACACAAACTCAAAGGCAGTGGCGCTGGAAGGCGGTAACATCAAGCTGTACGCATTGGTGTACACGCCGCTCAAGCAGCTGCACCCTGTCAATACATGGGTGGGTGCCATTGTCGGTGCCATACCTCCTCTACTGGGGTGGGCCGCAGCATTGGGCGGCAGTCTGGACGCAGGCGCGTGGGTGTGGGCCGGCGTGCTCTACTTCTGGCAGCGTCCGCACTTTGTCACGCTCGCGTGGATGTGCCGTAATGACTATGCGCAGGGAGGCTACCGTATGCTTTCTGCCACAATGTATGATGGCACCGGCCGCAGAACTGCAGCAGCAGCCCTCTGCAACTGCGTCTACCTCCTCCGTCTCAGTGGCTTGGCCTATGATGCGGGGATGACCACGCTCCCGTTTGCCGTCGAGTCAACAGAATTGTCTGCGGCAATGCGTGCAACTTCGGTGCCGTTCCTACACAGCACATCCACAGCCACTGCGCACCGCCTCTTCCTTGCATTGCTGCTCTACCTGCCCGCCTTCATGGCGGCCATGATGGTGCACTGACTCTCAAACATGATCATCCTCACTGCTGATTCGAGACACAGTCTTTCAGCAGACGCTACAGACAGTAAGGGAACATTGGATGCCGGCATGTTATGGCTTCGGTGCTGGTTCAAAGGACAAGGAGGGTCCCCACGATGTGCTGTGAGGTGGTTTGTCCGGGGACGTCCTTCACCGAAAGCCGGGAGTTGAGAGGCGCCCTTTGCCTCCTGCAGCCAACTTCTCTGCAGCCAACTTTTCTGCAGCCATTTCCCCTTTCCTGCCTGTTCCTCAGTAATCTCATTCATTGCGTAGCATAGCATAGCATAACATAGCTTGTGGTCTAGAAGCTAGTCTTTTTGGGCTTTGTCTTGTCAAGTCAAACGTTCATGAGTTGTGTCCTAAGTTGCATGATAAGTGTAGGTCAGGCATTTAGGAAAGGGAAAAAAGAAAAGAAAAGAAAAAAGTAATGCTACACAGAAAGTGGGTGTGTAACTTCATTCTCACCTACCCGAGGCAAGAAATGATCTGAGTCAGGATAGGTGGATGAGCTCACCAACAGAAGAGGAGAGTGCACACACACCACCAGAAGTTATGCTCATGGCAGGTCGATAGTGCTGCCAGAAGAATCCAGCAACATGCATCCCTCAACCCCGGTACCGGGGTATGCACAAATCTATACACATCCAGAAGGAAATGAGCAGCGTAATGAGCAGTGAATCAGAGCGACACGGCTGCATGAAAAGCTAGAACGTTGATTGTAAAGCCATTCAAAAGCTGAAGAGCAAGCAACATGAGGCTGCTCAGCTTTTCTTGTCCGGATACCTCCACTGTAACACGTGTGGTGGCAGTCGTCCACCAATCATGCACCTGCATTGAGCCAGGAAAAGGGTCACCGTCAATCAAGTATGCACAACATGCAGCCAATTCACAATCCAGAAGATAACATCTTACCTTGTAGATGAAGTAAAGCAGGGGATTCTCCTCACTTTACTATGCTGATAGGAAGCAATTGTCAGTCTTGTTTAAGAACCAAAATTTTATGATGCAGTGGACCAGTAGGATGCATTTGACCAGTGGGATGCAGTGTATCAGACCAT
>SZWC01017939.1:32320-58604 GCA_023375785.1 Penium margaritaceum | reverse complement strand
CATCCACAATTGATTCGTTAGTTAGACGCTTTGCAAAGCATGCTTACCAGTTTCAAATCTTCTCCTCAACATCCTAGCCAATCAAGACAGATTTCGCACAGGGGAGTCTCAGCGGACAATCCGCTGAGAATGAGTCTCAGCGGACAATCCGCTGAGAATGCGTCTCAGCGGACAATCCGCTGAGAATGAGTGTCAGCGGACAATCCGCTGAGAATGAGTGTCAGCGGACAATCCGCTGAGAATGAGTGTCAGCGGACAATCCGCTGAGAATGAGTGTCAGCGGACAATCCGCTGAGAATGAGTCTCAGCGGACAATCCGCTGAGAATGCGTCTCAGCGGACAATCCGCTGAAAATGAGAATAAGGGGTTGATCCGCTACTGACCATTTTCAGAGGGCGTTGATTCAGGAGTGCTGCTGACTCAGCATCCTCTGCAGGGATGTCAGTCAGTCGCACCATGGAAAGTTGGCGGAGAGGCACCCGCGAGGCCGCACCCGCGGTGCGGCACCAAGCCTGACCATGTTGTTTGGAACAACTTGTTCCTGGACGGTTTTACTGTGCCTCTTGGACGGAGTACACCTTGAGGGACTGGATCAGGCGCGGTTCGCTTTGGCGAGCGTTTGTTTGCATCACGTCGAGGCACTCGCTCAAGTTCTTCCTGCCTTCGAGGCAGGACGAGCTTAGGCGGCCGCCGTACGAAAGAACAACAAAATTGAAGGCGGTTTCAGAAATTTCCATGTGATGTTTTCGTCGCTAGAGGGACTGGCGCCGGTGAAGACACTCACCGATGACGATCCTGCCGTTGCTGAAAGAGCCAATTTTTAAAGTAGAAATTCTACTGTAGAATCAAAGTCTCGTTTTCACGTTTTGCAAATGCATGACACATTTTGTATCTCACCGAGGAAGTCGATGACGATCCTGCCGTTGCTGAAAGAGCCATATTTAAAGCAGTTGTTTTTTGGAAAGAATCAGAAGTCTGTTCGTTTTGACACTCGTTTTGTCGTTTTGCAAATGTATCTCACCGAGGAAGTCGATGACGATCCTGCCGTTGCTGAAGCGGCCGTTTTTCGGTCGGAAGTCGATGCCGTGGGGATAGATGTTGGCCTTGAGCGCGGTCCGGAAATAGTTGTTGTTCCCCACGTCCACGCTCGAGTCGCCGAAAACGAGCAGCCGCACGCGCGCGGCCTGGCTCGATGTGGCGGTGGCAGCCACAGCAGATGCAGCTGCAGTGGCAGGGAGCGACGACGCGACCTGGGATGAGGCCGACCAGGAAAGGAGGGAAACCGTGACCGCGGCGAGCAGCCCGTGAACGGAGATCCCGCGTCGCCGACCCAGCCGCGGCGCGCCATCAGGGACAAAGCGGCTTCCGCGCCGCGCGCGGTCCGAAACAGCCTCGCTCATCGTCACGGATGTGCAGGGCTAGAGGCGCTCAATGATTTAGACGTAGACTCTGACTCGGACTCGGATTTTGCTGGCTGGTTGTATTCTGAGAAACAATCCGCCCAGCGGTTACAATGGTAGTAGACTCTTTGTGGGAAGTTCTCGCCAAGCTTCGACCTACGGTGACACAGTAAGCTTTGCTCCGACGCTCAGCCGCTGAGTGCCGAAGCGATGCGAAGCGTGTGATGCGGCCGTGGTGTGTTCTGCGTGGTCCGGAACACGCAGCAAGGTTGTTAGGCAGAAGACGCTGCGATGCAGCCGCCGCACACGTGGCGAGGCGGTGCGGTGTGGTAGCTTTCGGGTTCAAGTGACTCGAATCACTGGCTCGCATGGGGTAAACGACGTTTGCAGGATGGCAGGCCAACGCAAGTGTGGTATTGACTTCTGCCCGTCGATCGCCAATATCTCGATTGTGCCCCCCCCTTTCTTGACTTCTGAAAGGGTCAAGTAAGGACCGGCAGCAATGCAATCTTTCAGCCGTTGCGCTGTTGTTGTCTAATCATATCGGTAAACAGTGCCGTGTGAACAGTACGAGTGCGGTTCGAGGTTCAACAGAAGCGAGTGGTGTACGAGCCGCGTGCATCGTGCGCCGCGTTCCGTTCTGGCGGCGCGAATACTGTTTGCAACGGCTTGGCCTGAAGCGGTCTGAACCACATGCGCTTCATGCCAGGAAAACCTTTTCATTACTTTGTCCCCTACTGCGGGGTTTTGTTTCCAAACGGCGGTCATGGGCGGTGCCGGGGAACATTCGAACCTAAAAATGAAAAGCTTTTCCAGCTGACGGAGATTTCATGTAGGTGTGAAAGAAAGGTGAGGTTGATTCGGTTTTCTGTCAGCTTGCCCACATTCCAACCGCCTCTAATCGAGGATAAACAGTTAAATATGCAGTTGCTTCCTATTCGCGACGCTACCACCCTTGCCCTCTGCCTCGTGCACTGTCTGGAGAGCGACCAAAGCAATTGAGGCACGACGTTCGCACGAGCGCACAGGAGAGGGGAGCGTTCACAGTGGGACTGAGGTTGTACAGTCGAAATCGTCGACGTAAAGTCCGAAAGTTGAATTGACGCATTTAACTCCCCGGACACCCAGGCCGTGCCTGGGAACGTGTTAATAGGCAGTGGCAATTCACGCCACTCATCTTTCGAGGCGCCTTTTGGGGAAATCTGCTCTGAAATGCTTCGTAAATCGTGGATTAGAAAGTCGAAGTAACGTTCAGAATCTTTAAACCACCGTTTCCAGCTGATGAACTGTGTTTCCCCCTTTATATTCCGTCACAAATCAGCAAAGAGTTTTATGATGACGTCATGAATATGAGTGGCGTGAATTGCCACTGCCTATGTACACGTTCCCAGGCACGGCCCCAAATCGAGGAGGAACATGTCCGACTGGTCAGTCGAGACGATACTTGGCGTCGGTGGGGACGGGGTACAAATGTGTGGTGCACTCGTGACGACCTCCAGTGACCATTGAACCTCACGGTCGATGAAAACTTTACAGAGTGGTGTCTTCCGTGTGAGTTGCGATGGTCGTGAAGAGGCCATCCACGCACGGCATCGATCCTCACGAACATTAATCAACAATATGGGCAGTGCAAGTAACGTCGTCAATATTGAACTGGTCGTGAGTAGCTGGCGGCGAAGAAGCCCTAACTACGACAACCCATGTATGAATATCGTTCCTTGAAAGACGTGTCACTAAAACGACACACCGGACGCGTCCATCCAGGACTTTTGGAGTTCGGAATGTTCCGAACTCCACGCGATCCAAGGCACCCACAGGGCGGCATATTCGTCTTCGCAAGATAATCTAACATTGAGAAGAGGTCGCAACGTCATCACGCAGGATCGAAAAATCTACAAAAAGACCAGCTCAAACGTGGAGGCCGCGGCAGGGAAAGCGGCCTCGGGCGCGTTTGGATGGCCTCGCATAGGAGTTCGGAGATGCATGGGCATGCCTTCTGACCACTAGTCGAAATCATTATCTTTCACATCGAAAATTTTCACTTCTCTTTTTTGCGGGAAAACAGAGGGCCCCCTTCCTTCACCCAAAGCGCTACGCCATCTACCAGCTAAATTTTAGTGTTTCGCCACTAGAGCGTTGAATCATGGCATTTTCACCTCATACCCCAAAACCTCTAAATCGTCAAAGAAAGTATCTTTTGGGAAACCCCCCTTGTAACATTCATGGGTTGTGGGTTATATTATGGTTCGGGCACCTCCCAGGCCTTCCGGTAGTGGGGCCTGAGAGGTTCCCTTTCAACAAAGAGGGGGTTGAGTCTCCAACCTTTTTGGAGAGTACAAATAATTTTTTTGTGGAACTCAAATGTGACCAGATACCCAACGAAAACACAGTGAGTCAACGATAGATGGGCTATCTTTCTGATACGGCTATGGCATTGCGCAAAAGCGCCCTTCTTCCAAGGTTCAATGGCTCACAACCTTGAGAGCACGACAACCATTACATCACCTGCTCTAGAGGGTCTAACATTCTCCGTGTAGTGATGCATCAGATTGGTGCATAAGAGTACCCCTTAGTCAAGCAGCACACCCGAGCCATTCCATGACCATGATTTCATTGTTTTGTAGCAACCATAGACTCTTTTCGTAAAACACCAGAGGTTCATGCTATCTAGATAAAAATTTAAGAGAAGCTACAAGATCTTAAAGATTCAATTAACTCGACATTCATTCTGATTTTTATTTTTTTATTCGTTTGCCCATTCGTTGAACCCACGGGAACTTGATCAATCCTGTTCAATACATTCTTCATGGTCAACTATGCTTACCACGACCGGCAGGGTACGACAAAAAGGCGGTCCGTTCACAAAAAAGAGAAACAAGTAGAGTGGGTCACTCTCCGTAAGGCGTTGGGTTGGACACAAAGCGACCGCATGGGATAGCGACATGTTTAGGTCATAGCTACGGTCTCCCAGATTTGCAAACCCATGCATTTTGGTGCAACCATACTATGCCAACAGAATTTAACCTTATATTTTACAACGTGTTTCTTTTTGTAGAAATTTCTTTGACTGACCAAGGCTGACACAATTACATTCTCATGAGAGAATGATCTACAATAGACATCTAGAGGATCATAATGTTAACACAACCAAAGCATACTTCTCTTCAAACAAGCGAAGACATAAGAATTGTGAATTTGGGTCTAAAAACACTGGAATATGTACAGGATGTAAAAAAGAGAATCTTGCATACAAATATGCTCACAAACGTGAGATGAGGTAATCATCTTTTAGTTCCCTTTGTGTTGTTCATAAATATGTCCACCTACTTCCAAGTAATCTATCATTCACAGCAAATTATTTAGGATCAAGGAGAGGGTGAATCCTATCAAGTGGGTGTGTGAACTCTATAGTATGGTATACGATAAATTCAACGGCTGGACTTACAATGGGTACTCCGTACGTGTATATCCTTTGTACTATTGTCAAGAGAGTTTGGACCCCACCCTTTCACACACATGGACCTTGCACCACACAAAATCACAAAAAACTTCATGCATTAATGCCTTTCAATGCAATGGAGACAACCTATTGAGTTGTGCAGTTATGCCAGCCCCTCCACCTTATAGCACGACCACTCATATCACTAATCTTTAGCACATGAAGTTATCTCAAATCATAAAGCAATCATTCCCTATGTTTTATAAATTTATCCAAAGTAGTAGAAGTCTTATGAAAAACACACCGTGGGCTACGAGCCCACCATAACCCCACTACACGTTTTCCGACAAACCATGCCCCACAAATAGACCACCAATAATCCACATGATATTTGCAAAATGCTATTGCGTTCAAGTCAAATATACACTATTTCGGGTAAATTTTACAATGTTATAAGATTTGGACCATTGTTATAGTCTAAAATGTTTTTCAAATAATTATTGGATACTTTGGGTACTTGAGGCTTGAGCTTCAACAAACCAAAGCCCAGAAAAACATACACAAGCAAGACTCTACTTTGAATCTTACCCGAAATAAAATCTCATGCTCGGATTTCAGGTAAGAGTAGTATTATGATGGAATATCCATCGTGTCACTCCTTCTCCACTCATAAGGGGCGTTAGGGTCCAGTTTCCACGCGGAATTGCCATGTGGGATGAGTGTGTTTAGGATGTATGATTTACAATCGTGCCCTCTCATAACCCCATTTGTTCTAAATGTAGTGCATCTCGGCCAAAATGGTTGAAACCACCATTCACGCGCTCTCCTTGTATTACAATTTTTAGGGCCTACATTTTGGTTCTGGATTTAGTCGTAGAACAGACCACATCCGTTACAAATATGCTCCATAAATGATGTTCAAAACAATTATGTCGCGTCTTTCTGGTTCCTACACTCCTGACTTGAGTTTTGTTTTGAAGTGATGTGACATGCATGTTGCGTCAAAGTGCTCATGTGAGCATTTTCGTACTACCATTAAAATCCCTCTTTGAAGGGGTTTCTGAGTGTAACAGATGTTCGAGTGTTCAATTGCTACGCTGGTTAACTGCTTCGAAGCAGTGTAGTTGCTGTTGTAATCAAAGGACCATAGAAGGAGTTACGGATTTTACCGCACCTTTTTTTCGGGTTCATTTTGATTGAGAATCTTCCTCATCCTCAACCAGATATTTCGGCAAGCATATCAACCATTCCTGCCACCACTTCATGTGGTACAACCGGCAGCAGCAACGGCAACTGTAGCAATGCTGACATTTCAGCCAAATCCAGGCATCAACATGCAGCATAACCCCGTGCAAGGACCTCAAGTGGCAGCGCAAGGTAAGCCTTTCAAATGCCTAGAGAATAATGTGCCAGCATTTGAAGCATCACTACAGCTGCACAAAATCATTATGGACAATTTTGACGGAGAAGACTTCCTATACTGGGCACACAAGTTTAAGCAAGTCGCATAGATCGGCTACCTTTGGAAGTTCTATGATGGGTACTACTCTCCTCCACCATCGGGGTCGTCACCACAAGTGGTGGTAGAGTTCAAATACTACACCACAGTTGCGTATATGGTGCTAGAAAATCAGCTGAGCTCTCATATATAGCAAGAAATTTGGATGTACGAGGGAACCTCTGAGCCTGTACGTCACGCATGGTCCTACATGTTGAGGACACACATGTCTTGCAACTCCACCTTCAAGTCCCACCTCCTAACCAAGCTATCGCACATCAGCCTCAACAACTTTGACAGCATCGAATCCTACATCAACAAGGCAAAATCACTTCGTGACCAGCTTGCATTGTCCGATGCCCCTGTCTCAGAACCTGTCTTTGTGAATTCCCTCCTCAACGACCTAACTGGAGACTGGGATGACGTAGAAAACGTGCTAAAGTTCAAGCACGAAGCAGAGCTGACGGAAACATACGTGTGTAAGATGTTGCTCACTGAGCAACGTGATTAGCTCTTAGCAAAAGAAGAAGAGCCAACTTTCTCAAACGCCACTTATGAGGATATTGGCGCAGCAGTCAGCTCCACTTAGCCCTCTTGGAAGAGCCAACCCATGAGGAAGTCAACCTCCTCCCAGTGATCTGCCCAATCAGGACCAAACGCCAACAGGCGTAACTCAAGCGGCCAACAACCTGGGTCATGTCTTGCAACAGTGTGCTCATATTGTAACAAGAAAGGAAAGAAGGCCAAAGATTGTTGGAAGTGGATGGAAGAAGAGAAGGAGACAAGCCAGGGGAACAAGTCAGGAAGCAAGGGGGAGATAGAGGATGATGAAAAAGAGAATCAGACTCAACAGATTGGGATGGAGCCTGAGAAGAAGGAAGAAGGCAAAGGCAAGGCATACGACGACACAGGGTCTGTGTTCCAACGTTCAGAAACTCAAGGCGACACCTTGGTTCGCTCTACCTATGTGTGGTACCTTGACAGTGAGTGCACATCACACATCACATTCGACAAGTCATGCCTCCAAGAGCTCCTACCTTCTGTAAAAGGCTTCGTCACAATGGCCAACAACAAGCGAGTGCCAGAACTAGGAAAGGGAAATGTGACTATGGCTGGGTACGAGGGTGCTCAAGTCAAGTTTGGTGACGTACTTTACATACGTGAGATTGTAGTGAACCTCCTTTCACTTTGATAGTTGATGAGGAAAGGTGCACGCATCATCAGTAACGGAGAGCACGTCACTTTGAAGCTTCGTGAGGGCGAAACATTCATCGAAGGTTACATGCTACTGCAAGGCACGATCGAGCTGGACTTCAGTGCACCAGCTTCAAGCGACTCTGAATATCCTTTTGCAGCAGCTAGTCTCCACCAACCCTCTAGTGCAGACCTACCTGTTTGGCACAAACGCCTCGGCCATGTCCGTAACAAGATTTTGCAGTCAATGCACAAGAAGTCCCAAGTCAGCGGCCTCGAAATCAAAGACAATTGTGACAAAGACGTATCATTGTAATGCGAGGACTGCATTCGTGCAAAGCTACCACGTCAGATGTTTCCTCCAGCCACCAAGTGTGATGTCAGCCAGTAGCTGAAGCTGGTTCATACGGACATCTGAAGGCCACTTCCTACAGCCACTATGAGTTCGGGTTATCACTACTTTCTCTTGTTCGTCGATGACGCAACTCGATTCGTGTGGAGCTACCCTCTACATACAAGGGATGAAGTTCTTACATACTTCTTCAAGTGGCTAGCAATGGCAGAGAGGCAGAGTAACAAGAAGTTACAGGTGTTGCACTCGGATGCTACTAGGGAATACACGAGCGCTAAGGTCATGTCTCGACTTGAAGACATGGGGATTGTGCAGCAATTCTCAACAGCTTATCCACCATAGCAAAATGGCGTGGTTGAGAGGGCCAACCGCACAATGCAAGAGATGTTAAAGTCAATGCTTTTGGATGCTCAACTCAACAACAGCTGGTGGCCGTATGCCTTGAGGCAAGCGGTTTGGGTGCGCAACCACGTACCCCATATGTCTCTTCCTGAGATGACACCATTCCAGGCCTGGCATGGTGACAAGCCTAATATCACCATGCTCAGGACCTTTGGCTGTATTGCACTATTTTTCGTGCCTAAGAGCGCCGCAAGAAGCTAGCAGACAAAGCGTCACAGGGAATTTTCCTTGGACAATGTCCCAACATGAAGAGTTGGGAGTTCTACAACGTGGAATCACAATGGATCACAATCAGCCACGACGCCATCTTCTTAAAAAACCTCACACGCCAGACATGGGAGTAGAAGCTCACAAATACACCTGACTTGCTGCAAACCTTCTACAACTCCTACAACCAATCACTGAAGGAAGCAGATGCACATCTAGAGCCACTCACCCTTCTTGATCTGGATCATGCGAGTAAAGAGGCAGTGAGCACGGATGTGCCCCTCCACGGAGACGACCTCGTACACGTCTCCAGAGACCACCATTCGGTCAAAGTACTTGATCTTAAAGCCGAGGTGGTGGGACTGGATAATGGTGCAAAGGCGACGCAGAAGCATGAGACGCTAGGGGGAGTCCACGAGCAGTGTTTCTCATGCCTCTTGCAACAGTAGTTGGAGCAACAGAGAAGAGGAGAGAGTGAAGCAGAGAACAACATGGCCATAACGGTATGTTGTGTCTTCAAGGAGGACACTGACGTTCTTGCTGAGTTTACCACAACTCATCTGTGTGCGCTGTTCACATCAATCAAGGATCTCACATCGGAGCCAAAGACGCTCAAGGAGGCTCTCAACGGAGAGCATACAACAGAATGGAAAGTTGCATTGGATGCGCAAAACAACAGCCTCATGGACCAAGGCATGTGTGAACTTGTAGAGCTACCATCTGGTTCACGGCATGTTGGGGTCAAATGGGTCTTCTGCATAAAAACAAAAGCTGATGGGAGTATCGACAAGTTCAAAGCACGTTTGGTGGCAAAAGGATTTTCACAAGTGGAGGGAAAGGATTTCTTTTAAACTACGTCCCAGTGAGTTGCTACAGCACAACACGCATTTTGCTTATAATAGCAGCTTTGTAAGACTACGAGGTACAGCAACTCGATGTGAAGAACATATTTTTTCACGGGGAAATGGACATAATAGTGTTCATGAGGCAACCAGAAGGCTACGATGATGGAAGTGGAAGAGTGCAAGCTGGTGAAGAGCTTGTACGAGCTCAAGCAGAGTCCTCTCTTGTGGTACCAGAATCTTTAAAACCTCTTGGAAGCCCTTGAATTTCTTCCATCATCCCACGATGACTGTCTGTTCCTCCATCGTCCTTCGCCAAACAAACAGCCAGATTGCTACGCATTGGTCTACGTCGACGACATCCTCATCATCAACCCATCAGCACAATTCATCAAACCCACAGTTACGGCCATGGCAAAAGAAGTCATTGTGACCCTCATGCCAAGTTTCGAGTATTATCTTGGCATGCACATCAAACGCGACCGCAAGACACGACCGCTTATGCTGAGCCAACAGAATTACTTTACCAAAGTCTGTGAACGCTTCGACGTGTCTGACAGGCACATGCCTACTCCTCTCACTCAACAGCTCCTCTATGAGGGACCCAGGGGGAGGAGTGAGACAGACTACCGAAGCAGAATTGGTTCATTGATGCATGCTACAAGCTGCACACGTCCAGACCTGTAGTTTGCTGTTAGCAACTTGGCACGCAGCAATGAAACCTGTACAAAAGCGACCTGTAAGGAGCTCGATTGAGCTCTTGGCTACCTCAAGACCACAAGCGATTCAAGTCTTTAATTTGGAACCTCGGGTGATCTTAAGCTTCGTTGCTACGTGGATGCTGATTTTGGAGGGAACGAAGAGGACCGACGCTGCACCACCGGATTTGTGTGACTTCTTGGTGGAGGAGCTGTCTCATAGATGAGCAAGCGACAAAGCATCATCACTCTTAGCTCAGCGGAAACTACGTATGTGGTAGCAACGACAGTAGCCCAAGAGATTACCTATTTTTGTAACCTCCTCAACGACATCTGCGTTCCATAAGAGAAGCTGACTGAAGTCCTTGTCAATAACAGCTCGGCAATCGACCTGGCTAACTCTACAAAATTTGACGTTCGAACAAAGCACATTGACATTCGAGGGAATTGGATTCGATCCAAGGTTCAAGACGGAACGGTGAAGATTGTGCACGTTCCAGGAAACATGCAAGCTGCCAACTGCTTGACAAAAAGCATCCCTAAAGACATCCTCTACAGGTGCATGCAGTAATGCGGACTCACCGTAAGGGCGCTCTTGCAGTATGACATAAAGAAGCATGAGGAGAACGGGATGCAAAAGTCAAAGAGCCAAATTCGCGCCATGGATGCCTTCTGCAGTGTGCAAGTGGGCTTCACGTGCTTCATGGTGCACGCAAACACGATTGCAGGATGCACAAGAAGGAGAAAGAGAAGAAGGGGAATTTCATACCTAAAATATGTGGCCGAAAATGGAGTCGGCGTATCTCACTCCCCTACAAGCCCATCGGCCAACTCTCCTTCCAGGTCTCACCAATGCAGCCACAATCCACACAGTAGTTTCGGTCGACCTCTCAAGCGCAAACGCGCAAGTCAATGTCTTTGGAGTGGGCTACATCTCATCACAACGGCCCGGGCAGCAGCAGATTTACCTCCTGGTGGTGAACACAATCTACAAACATCAGTTTCGTAAAAAATTGTGCTCACGGCAGCACCTTCGGCTGGTCTCTCTTCCATCGCAAAAATAGCCCCCACCGAAAATGTTAAACTCACTGTTCCGGTGGAAACCTGTGACAGCCTTGACGCACAAAAATTCTCCCAAAAAGACAAACAAGGCTGTGTAGGCAGCTTCGCACCAGTCTTAGCATCAGTGGTTGGCCCACTCGCCACCTTCGTAGCTATAGCATCGGAACGACGCACAGCATTTGGCAGCTTGCTCAGCCTCTCACGACGATCTGTGCAGCCGCAACCACCGTGGAGCAAGCAAGCGAACCAGCAAGCAGGCAAGCAAGCGCGCAGCAAGGAGGCAAGCGAGCGAGCCAGCAAGCAAGGTCGCAGGCAAGCCAGCAAGCAGCATCGCGAAGGAGGGAGCAGGCAAGCCTGTTAGCGAACTCGATGCTGATGTCAGGGCGAGCGAGCGACCAGGAAGGGAGGCCATCGAACTCACCACTGAAGTCAGCACTCGATGACGTAGTGAGGAACTGCGAGAGCACAACAGTTGGATGAAAGCGGCCAGCAGCACCGGTACCTGTTTCGCAAATCAAAAGCAAGGCGACTAGCGAAGAGCCGATGAATTCAAATAGCATGGGCGCAGATGCAAGCCATTTTAGTGCAACATCCATGGACAGGAGCTGCGGTTGATGCCTGCTCAGTTTTGCGGCAATATCGGCATCGCACACAGCATGCGCGTAGCAGTTCGCTGAATGGGCCCTGCTCGCCAGCGATTATCGGCGGCACGCCCCCGATTCCGTGGACTTGTCCAACTGCGACCTCTTTTCCTGACGACCAACTGCCAGACTGTCAAACTGGGTTATCAACCCGCGGACAGACGGGACTGAAACGGGTCAGCCAAGCAGCAACAAACCGTTTAGCGCCTATGACAAAGGAAAAACGCACTTGCGTGATTGAACGTGAGGAGCAAGACCCTCACGACCCTCCTGACGACCTTTGTACAGCTTCGGCAGCTCCAAACGTAGAAGAATGCCCTGGAACACCTTTTCTAAGCCTAGGATAGGTATTGCCAACTCAGAAGGAGCTGGACGAGGGTAGGCATGAGGAAAAAATTTTTGAGGCACATACCGAGCCTCATGTGCAAGGTCCATTGGCAGAAATGCTTCCACCAGAAGCAACCTCTTTTTTGGAGTTCCCCGCACTTGACCCAACATTTTTCTTTTGCTGTGACATGCCCAAGACAAGTCCAACGGCACCTGGAATTGACTCCACACGGGACCCGGCGACCAACAGCTCCAAAAACAAGGATGATAATTTTCTCCTCGCTCCAGAAGCCGACATCAACTTCTTTCTCCCTCAAGATTTCACCGAGGACACAGCTCCATTCCAATTTCTTTACAAATACTTTTGGAAGTCGCTGGAGGAATGTTTTGGAGATCAGCAACAATGAAATGGAGATGTTTCACCAGCGCACCAATTGAGGGGGAGTGTTGGAATGTTCAATTACTGTGCTGGTTTCCTGCTCCATAGCAGCGCAATTGCTGTTGTAATCGGATGACCGTAGAAGGAGTTACGGATTTTACTGTACCTTTTTTCAGGTTCATTTTGGCGGAGAATCTTCCTTAGCCTCAACCAGATATTTCTTTGCTGTCCAACCCCTTGGGGGAAAAAGGGCCTGGACTGTAAATATTATATAGGCATGCGTATGAGGTAGCGCATGCCATCTGCCAACTCCTAGGGAGCTAGCGGGCTACACACTGCACAATGCTGCATAGGCACACAAGGTAGGATTACATATTCTTGGCTAGCATCCATGCACCAAGGTTGGAGAACAAAATTTACTGCATCATCTTCAACATGCGCAAAGATGTCCAAATCTACATCAACCTATGCAGCAAAATCAATGATGCAGGGGGATAGCTTCTGAAGGAAGCTACTTGATGAAGAACCTTCACCATGAAGTTGGATGAAGCTTCCTTCATCAAGAAGCTTCCCCAAAGCTGAATCTGGCACCAAGTAATATCCCAGAGCTAGAGGAAGCTTCCTTTACAAGGAAACTTCATATCTGCAAGGACGAGAGGTGAATACTACCACCTCCAATAAGGAAGCTTCTCCTCAAAGGCGGTCAACTTGCCAGGACATCATGTATATAAGGCGGCGGTCCTGGCACACCTGAAAAAACAACTCTCTCAGACACAGCAGCCTTTGTACTTCAAGAGCTTCAGACTTCAGCTTCTATGTCATCATCGTCTCCTTGGCTACTGGAGTGCCTACCAGAGCGCCCAAGTCAAGAGTCTGCTAGAGTTTGTTTTGAAGACCCCTGTATAACTGGCACTTTCGTGCCAGCCTGGGTTGAGGACGCCTGACTACCTGGAGGCTAGACTACCTTGAAGACGATGACTGTGCCAAGATCCCTTGTGTCGACAGCCTTGAAGGCCTAGCAAGGATTGTCCCTTCTGGGATGCCAGACATGTACAGAGCTATGTACAGAGCTCAGAGCTCTATACATAGCTGTGTGAAGGTTGATACTTGTACTTTTTATTTTGTACCTTCAATTGAGAGATTCATTTCTCAGCTGTGTTCCTTTGTTTTCATTGGATCACCATAGTACATACTTTCCTGTTGAGCACCAAGATGTATGTACAAGAAGCAAAGAACCTAGACCTTGCTGCCACAAATCAAACCACTTCCGTTGTCCAAACTCTGTCAACAGGGAGGGTTTGATCATTGTTTGCATAAGCGGGTCCAAGACTCCCAATACGTTGAAAGGGAACCTACTGGGCACCGCTACCATGGGACCTAATAGGAGCCCATGCATTCATAAAACCCAAAACCGTACATGATATTGTGGATAGGATTTCATCACAGTATGCATCGTAAGCCTGGTGGAATTTCATGTTCAGTAAAAAAATTAGAAGAGTGTTTTCACTCGATCGCGATCGAGCAATGACCCCTTCTTTTTGTTTTTTTTTTGTTTTCGTACTAACTCCCTTGTATGATGTACGGTTTTCTATCTTGCATCAGTTTAGCTTGCTCTATACACAAAGACCCTAAATCATATTCGGAAGTTTGCATGTAGAAAAAGGGTTCATCTCTCGATCCTGACCTTGAGAGGAAGCGACGATCCCATGAGGGGCATCTACAGAAAGCAACTTGAATCACTTCGAGCATTGTTTTTAATCTCGGGGCATATCTTGATTAAATCTAAAAAAATCATGGTGTGGATGGAACTTAATACTGTGTAATACGGTTTGTGATTGGATTATATTATGGTTATGTGTTTAATTATGCACACACCTTCCTTCATTTCCCAAATAATATCTAATACAACTTCTAAATCATTGTCGGTTCTGACCTTGCAACGTTATCCTATAATATTTGCTTATCAAACCAAACTACTACCAGGTATGAAAGCATCATGAACATAGGAATACACAATGGACTTTTGTGATCTAGAGAAATGTTAAGAAATATTGTGCTTGTGGAAATTCAGTTAACGTGGACAAGAACGATCCACTCTAGTGGGCCATAGTGTAATTCATAACTACCTACATTAGGAGATAAATCGTGCATCACATCAAGAGGAGGCCCATGCTCGCTGGTCCCTTTTCTAGTTTGACGAGGTACCTCAAGTCTGAATAGGAGAACCCACAACGGCCATACACACACACTTGATACTAAAAACGAATAACGCTTCATCTTCAAGGAACTTTGTAGTGCCACCGGATTCCATGAAATGTGAGGAGATGTTTTTTTCATGTAGTTAGTGTCAAAAACAATTTAGGTTATACATGAGGAAGTTTATTGGAATGTTTGAAAAGTAACACGTATCTAAATCAACAACGAGTGGTATCAATAATTGAGAGCACACCATGGAGGCATCGTTGTTAGTCGTACTAGCTTGTCGTGAGGGTTTGTTTACCTTACTAAAGCACAACATCCGAGAAACTGATTGGATACAGGTACTCATCACCATTCATTCTATTAGACATGCAACTGAACTTGATTGTACCTAATAAACATTCCAAAATTTACTAAATTTAATATCAACTTGCTCTACAATTACGTCTAAGCTAGATGTGAAGGCTCCACACATGATTCAATAGTATCCATGGAGGCATAGTAACATGGGGTTTTCATACCAAATGCAAGTTCATGTTGGCGGACTTGGCTTTTGCCAAATTCCATGCTTTAATAATTCTTTGATACAACTATTGTTTTCATCTAGACAAGTTCAGACCCGGTTCAAAAAGGCCACACAATGTGAAATAACTCTTCAACCATCCTAACTTATCAGCACAAATCATGACAAACTAATCATCCACAGTGCTTAAAGATAAATTTCAGATATAATGTTATGTTTCATGCTAGGATGTAACGTGTCGTGTCTCCAGCCCCTGCTCTGAAGTCGCCGTCGGAGTTCGTAGAATGGCATTCTCAGTCCGTGTCAGGGGTTTACCCCCTTCGCAGGACTGAGGGGCAATCGTCATCAACGACCCAGAGCAGAGAGACTCGAATATTTTGAGTCTCCGGAGGCCCATTTCCATTTTTAACCTTTCCCCTGGTTTTAGGACCCAAACCGGGGATTTTTACCTCGAACTCGTGCATTCGCAAAATTTTTCCGGTTTCAAAACTCATAGTTCGTCCTAAACAAACTCGAGTTTTTTTTTCACACGTCGGCACAAAATCCTCTCGTTCGAGGCACGATCGATTTCGCGTTGACTCCTCTCGTGCGCTCCCCTCGTTTCTCACTCTCACCATGCTCCCCCTATCCCTCGTCCTCGCTTGCTCACTTGCAAGGAGGGCGAGGAGGGGTCGAGGGCACGAGGCCACGAGGCCTCGCCCTCGAGGCCCTCGTGGCCCCTCAGCTGCCGATTGGGCTGAGGCCGCGATCGGCGGCTGGTGGCCGGCCGGTCGCTTGGCCGGCCGCCGGCCGTCCAGCCGGCCGGCAGCGAGCTGGCCGGCAGCCAGCGAATTGCAGGCCGCCGGCCAGCCCTCACTGACGTAAGGGGTGGTGCGCAACCACCCCTTGCTTCAGCGAGGAGGGAGGGCCGAACCGGCCCTCCCGCTACATTCCTCCCCACTTATTATGAACCTTCCCGGTTCATGAACAAGCAGGATTTTCAGTCAGTGAGTCATCAACATTGTGAAAGAAAATTTATTAATTTCAATCACCAGCTTAACATGAACACATGCATGGAACTTGGACCTAAGTTGTAGCGTGTCGGTCAGCACGGCTAGCGGCCTCCCCCATTTAGACTGGAGCATCCGCGCGACAACCATGTTGGACGTCTCCAACCTCCTATGGTTGCAGTCCATGAACGCCACCCTACGGGAATGTTGTTCACTTTTTCCACGTTTAGGTGGTTCCCCCTGACACGTGTCGATCCGTGCAAGCTGCCAGTTTGCTCCAATGCTCGTTGACCACCCCTATGGGCAACCGAGATTCGGGTTCCCATGAGTTACGTTCAGGTCCACACCCGGCCCACTGAACGAGGTATTCCCTAACACCCCGCGACCGGAGATCACGCTCTTGGTGCTGGAGTAGGCGAAGAACCTCGTATTGGCCATCGACAACAAGGACTGCCGGTGGTGGCTGAATGGTTCCCGCTAACGTGTATGGATCCAACAGGCTCACATGAAACATGTCGTGTATATTCATACCCGACGGAAGCAACAATCGGTATGCCACTGGCCCAATGCGTGCAACAATGGGAAACGACCCAATCCACTTTGGTAGAAGTTTTCACGCTCTGGCGACTTCATCCGAAGATTCTTAGTGCTATGAAACACTTTGTCACCGATGTCAAACGAGACCTCACGGCGACTTTTGTCGGCATATGTCTTTTGTCGTTGCCGAGCAGCTTGAAGGTGACCCTTTGCCTCTTGTAAGCAGGAGTCAATGTGCTCGACAAAGGTTTGAGCAGAAGGAACCTGTCCTTCTATACTCCCACTCTTCACCAGTGAAGAGGACACCACTGGATGCCAACCACTGTTCAACACAAACGGTGTGAACTGCGTAGACTCGTTCACCGAGTTATTCACCGCAAACTCTACTGGTGCTAGGAATTTTTCCCAGTCATTCATGGCAGGGTCAACGTACATACGGAGTATTTGTTCCAGAATGTGGTTCATATGCTCTGTTTTTCTGTCAGTTTGAGGGTGAAACACTGTCGACATCTGCGACTCGATGTCGAAGTACCCGTGCATCTTTTGCCAGAACGTACTAGCAAAGTTTCGCTCTCGATCGAAGATAATATGCAACGCTAAGCCGTGGTATGTTACGACACCCTCAAAGAAGAGATGAGCGGTCTCCTCTGCGTTCACATCAGTGATTGTAGGAATGAAGTGTGTCATCTTCGTCATAAGATCCACAACCACTAGTATTGGATCGTGGCCACGGTCTGTATCCGGGAGACCTGTAATGAAGGCCATGCTGACGCACTCCCATGGAGTTCCATGAATGGGAAGCTGTTGGAGGAGTCCAGCAGGCTTCCTGTTACTAGCCTTATTCCAAAGACATGGGTCGCATGTCATGTAATACTTACGGATATCGACACTCCATCCTGGCCCCCAATAGTGGTCCGAGAGTGCCAGTCCAGTCTTTCGAGGTCCCACATGACCTGCGACCGGCGGATCGTAGAACTGGGAGATAATCTTTGCTCGAAGGTCTCCAGAGTTTGGCACAACAACTTGTTCTCCGTGTCAGAAGATTCCTACGGCCTCCACCAATCCGTATTTGTCCAGATTTTGAGAGTCTTGAAACCGAGAATCCACACAGTATCCCATCCGGATCATGTTTACAAAATAGTTGTAATGAATAATCTCTCGTGGTGGTTCCCGCAGAGGTGCACGGGGGTTTGGTGTTTGTACTGTTACTGTTGCAATGGCCATAAAACACCCACCGAACTCAGTGGTTGCTTTAATTTCCACTGGCTGTTGGCTTCGTGGATCGGCCACATTTATGCGTCCTGGCCGATATTCCCTTGTGAATGAGAATCGGCTCAGGTATTTGCTCCAACGCGCCTGCCGTCTTGACAGGTTTGGTTGCGTTTGGAAAAACACCAATGGGTTATGGTCGGTCACGACCGTGACACCCCCTTCAGCACCCTCGAGGTAGCAACGCCACATCTTGGAAGCGTGTACTACCGCAAGGAGCTCTTGATCCCCAGCCGTGTAACGCGTTTCCGCGGGGATGAGCTTTTGGCTGTCATACGCAACTGGGTGACCGTTCTGCATGAGGACGGCTCCGAGTCCTACTATCGACGCATCACATCAAACCTCCCACGGTTGCAATGGATCTGAAAGAGCTAGGACGGGCACTATGGATAGAAGCTCTTTGACTTTGATAGAAGTGTTCTCGCAATCAGATGTCCATTTTTCTGTGCACGTCTTTTTGCATGAGCCTGGTTAGCGGTGCTACCAGGGTCGAATACCCTTGCAAAACCCGTCGAAAGTAGTTTGCAAGGCCAAGGAAAGACCGAATCTGTCCAACATTTTCCGGGCCTAGCCAATCTACAATGGCTTGGACCTTTCGTGGATCGACACGGATGCCATCCTTGCTGACGATGTGTCCAAGCTACTCGAGCTCATCTCGTGGAAACTTGCACTTGCTCACTTTCGAATGGAACTTCTGTTCCCAAAGGATTGCGAGGACTTCGCGTAGATGTTCGATGTACTCTTCTATTTATTTGGAGAAAAACCAGGATGTCATCCAGGTAAACCAAGACAAACAGACCGAGTTGCTTGGTGAACGTTCGGTTCATTTCTCCTCGGAAGGTTGCTGAGGCATTTGTAAGTCCGAAGCATAACACTCGAAACAGATAGTGTCCCATGTGCGTTCCAAATGCGGTTTTGGACACATCATCCTTGGTGATCCGGATTTGATGGTACCCTTGAGAAAAATCCAAGGATGAAAATACTTTTGCCCCTTGGAGTTGGTTAAAAAGGTCCCCAATCCACGGTAAAGGGAATCGATTTTTCACCGTCAGCTTGTTCAATGCCCGGTAATCCATACACATGCATGAACCACCGTCTTTTTTGTTCACAAAAAGGATCAGCGCGCCATACGGCAAGCTACTTGGCTTGATCCATCCCTTTGCAATGTACTCTTTGATTTAGCGTTCGGCCTCTCACCTTTCTGCTGGACTAAGGCAATACATGGGTCTGAACGAAGGAGTCACCTCTGGTTGCAGCGGAATCGTGTGGCCCATGTGTCTTTCTGGTGGAAGCCCAGTCGGTGGGTCTTGGAATACATCTGAGAACTTTGCCAATAGGGATTTTATCTCTTGTGGCGTGTCTTCCTTCACGTCGTCCTCCACTTTCTACAGCTGAGCCAGGAAGTATCAACAACCTTGTCAAATACGTCTCTTGACCTACATCGTAGACAAACTGGCATGGACTTTGAGTCGGGTCGGCGATAATTCCGTACTCAGAATCAACGTAAAGCGATGCTATCCTTTTTGGAGGATCAAACACTTTGATTTAAAGCACATTAGAGCCTTGTTTTAACGGAGCCAGGGATCGCCTAGCACCATGTCAAACGAATCAAGAAGGTTGAGTACCTGCAACGTGACACTCTATGTGTACCCTTGAATAAATTTTTTTTTTACAAGTACTGATCACGGGTACCGTACGGTTTTCACCGACGATAACTGCGTCATTCGATGGCTTGTACTTCGGGCCAACCTGTCGGGTAAAGCCAAGAGTAACAAAGGAGTCATCTCCTCCAGTGTCAGCAAGTACGTTCACGGGAGCACCAACTAGGTGTCCTTTGAACTGCATCGTCATGTTACCTCCACTCTTCCGAGTGAACAGGCTCGACGATGACAAGTCAAGTTTGTGATAAACACGGAATCTAGACGGTGGACGCCGCAGCTCCCATGATTCACCTACTCGATTCCACATGTTCTGGGCACGTGTGAATTCGGCTAGCACCTTCCCATCTTTAAATTTCACTAGGTTGAAATCGTCGACTGAAGGTATTGAGAACGTGATTGAACTCATCGCTTTGAGGGCGTTTGCTTCAATCACTGTGTTATACAATTCTTGCACAGTGTTCAGTGTTGTCACCACTAAGCAGGTTTGGTCATGCATCTCGTCCGGTGATGCAAGATTTAGTGGCCAGTGTCGATCAGCAAGTGCAAAATGAGGTTCAATGAGAGGAAACAACGGAGAAATTTGAATTCGTCAAAAACTCGAATTGTTTAACATCCTCATCTGAAGACATGAACCCACACTCATGATCCGGTCTTACCCCTGAGTGGTCCCCACTAACGTCACTCGGGGGTGGAGAAAACCTGCCCATGGCCTTGTCCGTTATCACGGCCAGGCCCATTGCCGCGACCGCGACCCTGTCCACGGCCCTGTCCGCGGCCTCCTGCTGCACCCTCCCCACGAGGTGCTGCTACTACGGCTAACGACGCGGCCTCTTGTCCACCACCAGTAGCCTCGGGGCATTAAGCCCTAAAGTGACCAGGATGCATAGAGTTGTGGCAGAGTCCGTCACGGAATGCTATGTTGCGACGCTCACGCGCCGCCTGCAGCTCGTCATTGTCGCAGCTGTGCTTGTAGTTTCGGGTCTTGTACCCGTCAGCCTTCTTGAATATAGGGTTTGCAGGCTCCTTGTCCTTGGTCCCGCCCCGCTGCCCGGTTTCTCTTCCAGCCCCCGCAACATCCATGCGCATGTCACGGCCTTGCTGTGCACGCGCATTCGGCTGTGTGTCCGAGTACTGCTTCGGGTTCGCCGAATACACCTCACTCATGTACTCCCGCAACGCCCTCCAGCTTGTCCAAGCCTGGCTGGTTGCCGTTGTGGTGGCATTGTCCTTCAGCTTCTCGCTGGCAAGACCATCACGCAAGTAGCCAAGAGCATGCACTTCGGGTACTTGAAGGTCAGAGTTCCATCGCCCTCGGTGAAGCTTTTGGCTTCCTCCACGAGTGCGGTGAACTCGCTCAAGTAGGCTTCGAGCGAGCAACCCAGCTGCTTGAAGTCCTTGACTTTGTGGAAGGCGCGGTGTGCCTCCTCACGCTCCGTGCAATTCTTACCTATAATCACACAGAAAGCCTCCCACGGCATGGGCTGCCACTTGAGGTGCGGTTGTTGCCCAGTCCACAACATGGGTTGCCACTCGAGGTGCGGCTACGGCCTTGTGGACACGTACAACGTGCTCCATGCGATTCAGCCAGTTGGTCAGCTTCACGCCCTTCTGGAAGATCTCCACACTGTGGAGGAAGGACGTGTTCATGACCGGCCCCGAAGTCGTCGAGGTAGGCAATTCGTCGCTACCACTGGCAGTGGCATCAGCAGTTGCGGCACGCTACGCTTGCTGCTGTATTTGTACGTGGATCACACTCTGTAGCGCGTTGTCGAGGTCGTTGCATCGGCGGCTTTTCTCATGGACGGCCAGGCGTTGTAGCTGGCGATCACGGTCGAGGTCCGTGATGCTCTGCCCGACGTTGGCTAGCAGGTTGGCGAACGTGAACTTCAGCTATGATGTCGTCAGAGCATCAACGATAGCCTCCACGGCCTCGCATTGTCCGTGCACCTTTACCCACTATAGGAGGATAGAATTCGCGTACACGCCTCCAAGGAGTCCCACCTTTGGAGGAGCCTGTCGTCGGCGATGACGCTCGAGTGGACGCTGTCCTGTCCCATTGCGGCCACATCGTAGGAAGGGGGGTCTGCCCCCACTCCTCCGAGTGGTACCGTACCTCCACCGTTGGTGGTGATCTTGAGTCGGCCCGCCGCCTCAGCAGCAAACTCCGCGAGCCTGCGGTGGTCATCGCGAATTACCTTTGCGGCAACATCGTCCGGCTCGTTCTTGCGGGAACTTCCCGCGTGGTTGCTTTTAGTGCCTTTGCTGCTGACGGCAGTCTCGTTGCCGTCGACAGCTTCAGGCAATGCGTCGAGCGACTTACCCTTCTCGAGCAATCGGCTCGAGTTTTCCACACGACGATGGCGATGATCACGATCCTCGTCGCCTTCGCCATCCTCGGTGTCGTGCTCTTCGTCGGGATCCCCCTCTGGGAGATCCTCCTCCATCGCATTTTTCGTCGCATGGGGGTTGCCCACGTGTACGTCGACGTGCTCGTTGAGCACTTTTCCGGCCTCCACACGCTTCTCGGTGTCGCCGAGGTTGGCGTCGGTTTCCTTAGGCGGTACGGTTGCCTTTGGGTTGGCAATCGTGCTCGCAGCGGCGGCTCCCAAAATTTGGAGTCCGCCGAGGGCGTGTGGTGAGGCCGTCACCACCTTGCCCTTGTTGGTCTTGGACGGTCCGGCACTTGCCATCTCGTCGCTCGTGTAACTAGTACGTGAAAATCATTGTGAGGACCACCCTACAACTTTGAGGAGGAATCGCTTCCTAGGATCTTGCTCTCACAATCGGTGAGGTAATTATAATTTAAAGTTTTGTTTTCCTAGGCCGCCACGTTGGCACAAGGGCGTGGATTTTGAAACTAGTCTTCCTAAGCCGTGACTCACAGCGATGAGCAAGGATTAGTACATAGGAAAACAGAAAATTAGAGTACAAGGGAATGAAAAAAACAAATGTGAGTGTCGCTCACAAAACAAGGACAAAAAATGGGAAAGGAGACCTAGCAAGTCCTAGCAACTCTGTCACTCCCCCTTCTAATTCCTTGTCCTCCCTTTGTCTTCTTGTCTTCCTTGGTCTTCTCTTCACGCTCCTTGACGCCTCTCGCGTTCTTGGGCGGCGTCTCCCTTGAGCCGGCGGCATTGGCGAGCCTTCAAACATATTCAAGGTGTCACCCTCCTTTTTAAGGTGATCTAATGCCGTGAGAGTCCCTAAGCTTGGGAAGGGGTGCTGTCCCAAATTTTGGATGAAGGAGTTTTGAAGGAGCCTTGAAAATGGGGATGAATTTGTGGTTTTTGAGGGTGGGAACTCCCCATCCCGTCCCACAAAAATCCTCCTAGCCACATGGAAGTGAGGAGAGATTGGAAAGAGGTGATTACACCAAGCAGAGATTTTTTCTAGCTCTCCAACGCACTTTACGATGCTTCAATCCGTGAAGTATGGATGTCGTAGTTCCTTCTGGTGTTTTTGGTTTTGTTTGCAGCTGCCGGCAACATTTTATATATGGCGTAGCTGCCGTTTCCGTCGAACCCTCAGTCGCAGGGGTCGTCTGGCTCTGAGAACCACTGTAACGTGTTGTGTCTCCAGCTCCTGCTCTGAAGTCATCGTCGGAGTTCGCAGAATGGCGTTCTCAGTCCACGTCAGGGGTTTACAACCTTTGCAGGACTGATGGGCAATCGTCATCAACGACCCAGAGCAGGGAGACTCAAATATTTCAAGTCTCCGGAGGCCCATTTCTGTTTTTAACCTTTCCCCTACTTTTGAGACCCAAACCGGGGGTTTTTACCTCGAACTCGTGCATTCGCACGAGTTTTCCGGTTTCAAAACTCATGTTTCATCCTAAACGAACTCAAGTTTCGTTTTTTATGCATCGGCGCGAAATCGTCGCGTGCGAGGCACGATCGACGATTTCACGCCGACTCCTCTCGTGCGCTCCCATCGTTTCTCGCTCTTACCTCGCTCCCCCTATCCCTCGTCCTCGCTTACTCGCTTGCAAGGAGGGCGAGGGGGGGTCGAGGGTATGAGGCCACGAGGCCTCGCCCTCAAGGCCCTGGTGGCCTCTCAGCCGCCGATCGGGCTGAGGCCGCAATCGGCGGCTGGCGGCTGGCCGGCTGGTGGCCGGCCGGTCGCTTCGCCGGCCGCCGGCCGTCCAGCCGGCCGGCAGCAAGCTGGCCGGCGGCCAGTGAAGTGCTGGCCGCCGGCCAGCCCTCACTGACGCAAGGGGTGGTTTGCAACCACCCCTCGCTTCAGCGAGGAGGGAGGGCCGAACCGGCCCTCCCGTTACATAGGATATTCCATCTGAAATATGTCTAATTATGTCCAGTCTCATGATATAAAAAAGCATTCACGCACACTAACCCATCAGCAACAATACAACTTCAAATCCCCATAAAATACGGATCATCCGCCCCCACCAAAACTAGGTGGTAGATGTTTGGTGGTGTTGTGGTTGTTATGAACTTATGCAATTTTCAACAAAATGGAATTGGAAGCACAATGTGGACAAACTAAGAAACATGGATACACAAGGGTGTTTAATTCATTTATGATAATTCATAGTCATTGTACTTGTAGTATAAATTTTCTTTCATGTATTACATGTTGTGTAATGGGCTAGCAAGAAATGTGAAAATGTTGAACAACAACATTTCAATGAATAAGAAGACGTGTATACTAGACATTAGGCTAATAGTAATCAAGAAATACACTAGTCTGTACACGCTACACGCCCTCACACCCCCATACCATGCCACCATACACCACATCAGTATCTTCTTTCATGCAGTCCCTCTCCATTGCATTGACATATGTTGTCATCCTTCAAGCATATACATCATCATGGTGTGCCGGTAAGGAGTTCACCTAGGAAAACTTGGGGCTTTCGCGGGTGTTTTTCAGCACTTTTACATTCGCTTTTCATCCACTTGCTTGTTGATGTTGGCATACCAGCCTGGCTGGCTATCGAACCTCTCATCATTCGCAGAAATGCCCTTATGGATGAAATTATCATGAATTCTCTCACTACGAGGAGCCTCTAGATTTCCCCGATGTCTTAGTCCTCTCTATATTTTTTGCTGACATATCATAGCATAGAGTGTGTTTCTCCTTTAGCATGAAAGCAATCTCTGGTCAAAGTGTACTCAAGTGATAATATCTCTCATCATCAAGCTACAAACACCATCTGTCATGGTTCAACAACTTGCCTGTCAATCCAAACATTCCATGTGTTGCCTTTAAAACTGATGGATGGTGAACCTCTCTATGATTCGGAGCTTACATCCGAGCTTGTGCACCATGTTAATGTGGAGCATGCCCTTGAAGGCTTGTGTTCTTTGGAAAGATGGCACGGGGTCTAATGCAAGTTGGAGGAGTGTCGTGTGACGTTTGCGAATCCAAAATCAACGGACAACTTAGATGTTGCACCTTTTGAGCAATATTTTGTTTGCTTTACCTTTGTTAGTGAACGTTTTCAATCCAACAAATTTTAAAATGAGTAGTACGGAAAAGGTACAAGATAACATTGATGGTGCATAACACTGAAGGTGACGAGGTACATTATGTCCAACCGCCATGCCATGGATGACATGGAGAACGAGCTTGACACGCGAGGGCATTCAAGGAGAGGGAAGACATGCGGATTTTCTTGTTTGACTAGAGAAGGGAAATATTGAACCAATGTGTGGATCCAATGGTACTAGAAAAGGCTAAAGTGGATAGGAAAATCCTTGATTTGGCAAGCCAAAGAAAATGCATGACAAAGATCCTTCAGCATAGATACCACAAAAATGACATTCTTTTCCTGTAACAGCCGTGGGCTGTTTTGCGACTAACTTCTGAACCCAAAACGTAGGCCCTCAGAAAGTGTAGTCCAAGGAGGCGTAGCGAATGGTCGCCTCAGCCCTTTTGGCTGAGACGAACCGCGCCACAAATGGACGTAGTCGTCATAGGGCATTTTTGCAAAACATGCATTTTAACCCTAATTGTTCCACGTGGCATTGCCACGCTGGAACAGGACCCTAGCGCTAAGCTAGGAGTGGAGGAGGAGTGACGCGATGGATTTTCCATCGCGGCACTCCTTTCACCTAGAATCCGGCCACGGACATTTTCCAGGCTAGAGTCGAACGAGACTCTAGCCTNAGTACCCGAAGCACCCGATAATTATTTAAAGACCATTTTTAACCGTAAAAATGGTCCGTACGCTACATTCCTCCCCCAATGCTTCGAACCGTCCCGGTTCGTCTTTGCTCACGGAGGTTTGATCATCGCGTACTTCATGATACAAACCATGCAACAAGAAGCGCAAACAAGATCACACATGTGAACTCCTGTCATCCGCAACACTGTTGCGTCACGTTCACACACAATCAACCACACACATGTGGTTTTTGTGATTATGGTCATTAGCGTACAACATCCAGTGTTGATCGCGTGATCCTTGGCTCTTACCAAGATGACACACGTATAATCCTTATACGTTCTTCACAAGTGTTGGTGATTCTTCACCGAAGACTCATCACACGTGTGTAGCGGTGGCATGGTCGATGCCTTTTGGGACGTACATCGTCAACAATGTCTTGCCAGTTTGGAAGAGGGTACATGGAATAAATTTTCCCACATTCCGTGTGGTACGTGTTCAGCAAACGGTTGTGGTGACGCCTCCTCCCCCTTTGCAA
>SZWC01017939.1:6386-18862 GCA_023375785.1 Penium margaritaceum | reverse complement strand
GGCGCCGTCGGCGCCATGGACGAGGGAGGAGGGGGAAAGACTTGTCCCTCTCCTCCTCCTCGGCGCCGTCGACGCCATGGACGAGGGGAAGAGAGGGGGGCTTTCCCCTCTCTCCCTTTGGCGCTGTCGGCGTCATGAGGGGGGAGGGGGGGGGGTGAAGCTCCTCTCTCTCCTCCCCTCGGTGCCTTCGGCACTTAGGGCAGGGGGAAGGGAGGGAGCTCGCCCTTTCCTCTGCCCGGCGCGGTCGGCGCCATTCCAGGGGGAGGGGGGGGAAGAGGATGAGGGAAGAGGCCTTTCCCCTCACCTCCCCTCTCGAGCTCGGGCTCATCGGGCTCATCGGGCTCGTCGTACGCCCGACGTAGCTTCACTGCCTACGCGAGCAACTGCTCGCCACGGGCTGCGTTTGGTGTCCGGCCATCGGCCGCTCCCTTTTTTTTTTCTTATCTGTTAGCACTCCTGACCGGGGAGTTCTAAGCTCGACCGGAGCTTGCGACCGATCTCACGGGCATTCGGCCGTGGAGACAAAAAAATCACCATCGACGGACGTCGTTGCTGGATAGCTCGATCCAACGAGTATATTGAACCGATTTCAGAGATCGTTGCGGAAGCTGGCTCTGATGCCAATGTAACAGCCGTGGGCTGTTTTGCGACTAACTTCTGAACCCAAAACGTAGGCCCTCAGAAAGTGTAGTCCAAGGAGGCGTAGCGAATGGTCGCCTCAGCCCTTTTGGCTGAGACGAACCGCGCCACAAATGGACGTAGTCGTCATAGGGCATTTTTGCAAAACATGCATTTTAACCCTAATCGTTCCACGTGGCATTGCCACGCTGGAACAGGACCCTAGCGCTAAGCTAGGAGTGGAGGAGTGACCCGATGGATTTTCCATCGTGGCACTCCTTTCACCTAGAATCCGGCCACGGACATTTTCCAGGCTAGAGTCGAACGAGACTCTAGCCTCTTATATTTTTCCGGGCTTTGGCTCCTCGAAACTTGAGCCTCGAGTACCCGAAGCACCCGATAATTATTTAAAGACCATTTTTAACCGTAAAAATGGTCCGTACGCTACATTTCCACTTCGCTTCCAAAAATGGAGACTTACATAATGACGAGTTTTTTTAAATAGACAAAAGAAGGAACAATATGTATATATAGTGCAAATCAAGAAGTGGGTATTAGCAAGGCTAGGATGGAACACACCACTCAAAATTGTCAACACCAGCTTCACATTCCATGAATTAGGAAACAGAAAGGCCATGCCAATCCTTAATATGTTAACTTGTCAAGCTATAGGTTGAACCATGTAAAGCTTCTGCTGAAGACCTCTGTGGGGGAGTTGTTGATGTCTATCTAGTACAGCTCTCACAAGAACTAATCCACAAATGTGCAAAGGGCACAATAACCCTTCTACCCAATCGACGAGGGGGTTGGTGATGCCCTACCCAGCAATCAAACTACATTGATGCCCTGTCCAGTGACTTAAAAAAAATTGCTCTGTCCTCTCGCTTCACCATGCTCGATTAGCGGCATGCGCCGCTGATCGAGCGAAGCGAGGTGGGACGTGTCTGTTGTGATTTGTGACGTTCCTGTCGACCTGTACAGTTTACTGTGACCACTCGGCCGTGTCCATACTCGTGCAGATCCCTGATGCGGACCCAGGCGGTACCGGTGCGTCGTCCGGTGGCGGACTACTGGTTTGGAGCTGACCGACGGCCGTTCCAGAGCTCTGGACGCTACCCGGGACCTCCTGCAGTTTTTCTGCAGCACGCAGGACTTTATCGGTGGACTGGTCGTGGGCCCGACTTGCATGTTTTTGCATTGTGTTTCCACCGTTCGATGCCGGATGCATGCATGTGACCAGTCGTAACGTCCGGCTTGTGATTCTGCACGTCTAGGTTCAGACGGCGTAGCATTCTGACATGTGTGCGCAGAGTTACGGCCAAAACATTGGTTTTGGGCCGGTTTTAGGATAGATCTTGCACTGCCGCGTGCGACACCCGCCGTGCGCCGCGGCAGGTACTTATGCCATGGACCTGTCATTTGTCATTTCTCTCTGCAATTATATTCAGTTTGAGTTTCCTGACACTCTGTCCGTGTCCCAACCCAGACCCTTGTAGTTTTGTCTCAAACTTGTGACTGTTGTCACACGCTGACCTGGCGCTGACGCCTAGTGTCACGGCAAGTGGTTAGGAAGGTTCTAGGAAACTTCTCATGGTATCAGAGCAACAAGCCAGAGCTTGTTGTGCTGCACAGCAGAGATGCAGCAATCGCAGCAGCAGTGAGAAGCAGCAGCGGCAACAGCACACAGCAGCAGCAACAGGTCCTGGGAGGACCCACCAACCTGTGCCATTGCAAGGCGTAGGCCGCAACACCTGTGCGACAGAGGAGTCGTGCTGGAGGGGTGCAGCAGTGTAGCAGCACGCCAGCGCAGCAGCGCCATAGCAGCTATCCAGCAGTGCAGCAACAGAGCTGGCAGTTTTGACCACAGCAGCAGGAGCAGCAGCAACATCGGCGGCGGCATCAGAAACATCAGCAACAGTGGCCGCCAAAGTAGTGGCTTGAGGCCATTGCCATCAAGCTCGACGGCAGCAGCAGCAGCAGCAACAACAGCAGCGTGCGCCACCGCTACCCCTGTCCGTGCAACTTCCTAGAAGCCGCACGGACGTGGAGGAGCCGCGGACGAAAATCGCGTCAGCCACCACCTCCCCGTCGACAAGAGCTTGCCCTGGCTTCAAATGAAGGCCGTTTTTGGCGTTTGAGGGTGCGTTGGAAAGCTCTTCTCTCAAGCTCTTCAGAGCTACCATTCACGCTCAGTTTCGTGCTCTGTCGCCACCAGCAGAGACTGAAGTGCACCGCAGATTTGTTTTCTGCTGAAATTCGGGCAGAACAGGGAAAAGTGACGTTTTGCCACTTTTTCCAACGTTTTGCGACCGAAAATTTCACCATCATGTTCAGCACATTCAGGAGCCTCTGTGGTCCAAATTTCGCTTGATTTGGACAACCTTGAATTTTTAGTGCCGAATTTTTTAAATTTCAGCACTTAGCCAAATTTCTGGCTGTCAGCACCATACTTCGCCAAATTTTTGGCCGGACAGTCAAAAGTTGCCAGCGTCTCAAATCTTCGAGAAACGCTGACGGTTTTGAAATCCGACAAACTTGACCTGTCGCCCTATGCTGAGCGGCAACATGAGCCTGTCCGACAAGGTGAAGGGACCAGGCAACCCCTCCTCCTCTTCGTCTGGTGTACTGAGTCCACGCTCGCAGGCCATTGAAGACCTGCGAAGCCAGCAGGATGAGATGCGTCGCCTCCAGAGAGAGCAGACTGACGCTATCCGCACGCTGACTGAGCTTCTGCGTGCTCACCCTCCTCAGCGGGTTTCTGAGGGAGCTGCCGGCGTCGCGGTCTCTACCCAGCAGTCGGCTCAGGCACCCGTGACAGGCACTCGACCTGTCCCACCACCTGCTGACCTCCTGGATGATGAGCCACTCATGCCAGGCATTACTCATGATTCCCCGGCTCAGGAGATTCGAGTTCTTCAGGAGCGCCTCCGTCAGCTGCGGACGGGCACCCGATCGCCTCCGTTTTCCCCGATACGATTGTCACCTGACTACCCCGGTGACTATCCACTTCCGAGAGTCTTCCCCGTCTCCCGTCCTGCTCAGCCTGTGGTCGCCCTCCCCACGGAGCGGCAACCCAAGGACTTTGAGACACCACCCCCACGGTACATCACAGAGGACGACTTCGACTACTGGGAGATCCTCTTTCAGGTTTGGGCCACTTCAGAGGGCGTGTGGCCCTACTACCACAGCCAGTATCAGTCTACAGACCCAGCACAGGTGCTGACAGCAGCCAGGGCGATGCGCGGCCTCCTCTACGCCATGCCACGCGAGACCGTCGTCGACTTCCGCCCTTTCCTTGGCGAGCCTGGCACAGGTACCGGCGCCGATCCACGCGGAGGTTGGGATCTGGCCCTATCCCTGCTGGCCGCAGAGACGCACACCACCCGAGCAGCACACATTCGTGCCTTCCACTCTCTCCGTCAAGGGCCTGGAGAGCCTGCAGCCGATTACTGGCGACGCGCCATGCGCATCTACACGCGTCTTGGGACCTCCGGAGGCACACAGCTTTGGGCGCTCCGTACGGTGATGCTCGGAGTTCGCCTTGAGTATACTGACATCTTCACACGGTACAGCGACGCCATCCTTGAGCCTTTCTCAGCCACTCTGCAGCTTCTCCCTTGGGCGCATCAGCTTTTCCTCCAGGTGACTTCAGCCCGCGAGGCAGCCGTGGCCCATCAGGAGACTGCCCTTGCTGCAGCAGTCGTCGCATCACCACCATCATCCCTCCTGTAGTCTCCTTCATCGTCTATCACGTCCTCGTCTTCCTCCTCCTCTTCGGCCCCGCCCACACCCACTCAGACACAGGGTGTTGCAGCAGCAGCTCAGGGGAAGAAGAAGAAAGGGAAGCGGGGACCAGGTCAGCAGCAGTCACAGCAGCAGTCGTCTTCCAGTGGTAGCAGTGGACGTTCCGTTTACTGCTACAGCTGTGGCGGTACCCATCGCTACACCGAGTGCCAGCAGCCGCTCGACTGGGCGCGGATTACTCGTGGGCTCCAGGCGGCACACGCTCTCCGTTCCGCATCCAGCACGTCAGCCTCGACTTCCTCGGGACGCGTGGCAGCCACGACTGCAGCTGTTCCTGCTTCCCCACCGGCGAGTAGCAGTGATCCGGACCCACGCGACCGCACCATCGCCGAGCTTCGTCACCTTCAGGCGCTCCGCTTTCAGGCAGGTGCGAGTGTGTTGTCACAGCCGAGTGATTCACAGACTGTCGGTCCGTCTGTCCATGTGGCTCGGGATGACTCGTGTGGGGGGGCACAGTCAGCATGTGATGATGATGAGCCTGACTGTACAGATTGGATTCATGAGTCCCACCTTTGTGCCCTTCGTTGTTTCTCCCCACCTGCTGCTCAGTGTCCGTCTGAGGCCGAGTGTTCCATTGCCCGTTGTACAGTGACGTCCTCCAGTCGTGATGCCGGTGGCACTTGGATCATCGATTCAGGTGCCACTCATCACATGACGTGTCGTCGTAGTGACTTCGTTGTTCTCGGCCCTGTTGCGTCTGTTCGTTCCGTTCGCACCGGCTCTGGTCAGTCCTTGCCAGTCCAGGGTGTTGGGGTCGTGCGCTTCGATGGTCCGTCTGGCCCCTTGTATCTCTCCGAGGTGCTGTTTGTGCCTGACCTTGAGCTCAGCTTGCTTTCTGTACGTGCTTGCACACTGATGGGACTCTCTGTGGAGCACACTGCTGAGTCCGCGACTGTGACTGCCAGTGGCACTCGTAGCATTGTTCTGCGTGCCTCTGTTGTGGATGACCTGTACCGTGTTTCCCGGACTTCTGCCCCTTGCTCCACTTCCCCTTCAGCTCGTGCTTTTGTCTTTGGTATTTTGTCTCCTGAGCACCAGCGATTGCTTCATCGCCGTCTGTGTCATGTAGGCTCCGACACTGTGTCAAAGCTCATTCGGACACAACCCGCTCTCGGTCTTGATGCGGCTTCTTTCGAGAAGCCGCCCAAGACCGATTGTCTTTTCTGCGTCCAGAGTAAGATGCATCGCTGCACCTACCCTGACTCACGATCTCGCGCACTTCGCCCTCTTGAGCTCGTCCATTCGGACCTTCTTGGTCCTCTTCCTGTCGAGTCTATGTCCGATAGGGGTCGATACATCCTGACGCTGACTGATGACTTCACCCGGATGCGGTGGGTCTACAGCCTGCGCCAGAAGAGTGACGCCGCTCTCGCGGTTCGCCTCTGGCTAGTGATGGCTGAGCGTCAGTCCCGCCACACGCTGCACACTTTCCGATCGGATCGTGGTGGCGAGTTTCTCAGCGAGATGGATAGCTTCTTTGCTGAGCACGGGATTTTTCACCAGGTCTCCGCTCCTGCTACTCCTCAGCAGAATGGTATTTCTGAGCGTTGGAACCGCACCATGGAGGATGCGGTTCGCGCTTTGCGGTCTGAGTACGGCCTCCCAGAGTCCTTCGCTTTTGAGGGCTTTGCCTACATGACTTGGATCTGGAACCGCCTCCCGCATGGTCCTCTTCCGGACCACGTCACACCGTATGAGCTCTGGTTCGGCCATCGTGCTGACCTTCGTCTCGCTCGCGTCTGGGGGTCCTTGGCTTCCGTGTGGTACACCGAGGACCAGCAGGGGTCCTCGGTGTACCACCGCGAGGTCGCTTGTGTGCTTTCGTCGGAATCTCCCCGCGATCGAAGGCTTGGCGATTTTGGGACCCTACCCGTCGTCGTATTATTGAGTCACGTGACGTGCTCTTCTTTGAGTCCCTCACCTACCATGATCTGACATCGATTGCGTCGCTGTCTGTCACGCACATCCCTACGTGTGAGGTTTCTCGCCGGATGGGGGAGTCTTCGCCTGCAAGCACCCCTCGTCAGGCTGATGTGTCCGTTCGAGCTCCCTCCACTTCACGGTCTCCGGCTCTTGATGACCCAGCGATCATCGTTGTCGGCCCAGAGACCTCTCCAGCACCACAGGTTTCTACCCCGGTTCCCTCGCCTCCCTCCGGTACCCATGATCCTACACATGTGCGTACTCCTGTGTCCGCCGACACTCCTGCCTCTGTGTGTGGTCCTGCCTCATCTGTCCCTACTACCACACCGAGTCCCGTGTCTCCCACACACGCCCCTCCTCGCACGACATCACCAGCTCCCTTGGCTCAGCTCTCCCCGGCTGTGACTGTGCCCGTTCCTGAGCTTGAGGTGCGCCCCTCGAGTCCAGGTTACTCCCGTGAGCCTGGCGGTCATCTTCGACCATTGGACTCTGGAGCTCAGCGAGCGTCTGGTCCTGCACCCAGGCGCTCCACTCGCAGCGTTGCGAGTGGTGACCCCGGCACAAAGGCCCTAGGCCTGAGTGTCCGCACTGAGCACACATAGGTACATCCAGCGTGTCCAGTAGGGCACGACCTCGTCACTCGCGAGTTCCACATCGCTTGTGATGCAGCAGCCGATCTTGTGGTTGTCAGACCTAGCACTGAGGCGTGTGCTCTTGCCACGCAGAGCTCTCCCGCTTTAGCGCCTGACCCGGGCACACTGAGGGAAGCTCTCTTATCATAGGATGCTGACGCTTGGCATGCTGCCTGCGAGGATGAGCTTCGAGCCATCCGAGAGCACGGAGTTTACGAGCTAGTCAACCTTCCACCTGGAAGGAAGGCTATTCAGGTCAAGTGGGTCTTTCGCAAGAAAGTGAAGCCAGATGGCTCACTGGAATGCCACAAGGCTCGCTTGGTCGTCAATGGGTACTCTCAGATTGAGGGCATCGATTACACTGACACCTTCGCCCCTGTCGGCCGTATGACCTCAGCTCGAGCTCTGTTCAGTGTAGTGGCTCAGCATGACTGGGAACTACACCAGATGGATGTGAACAATGCGTTCCTCCATGGCTCTCTGGATGAGGAGATCTACGTGGCTCAGCCACCTGGTTTTGAGGATGGCGACAAGGTCTGGCGCTTGCGCAAGTCCTTGTACGGCCTCAAGCAGTCTCCTCGGTGTTGGAACCAGGAGATCACTGGCACCGTGACTCGTGCTGGATATGTACAGAGCGAGGCAGATCCCTCTCTCTTCATCCGCCGGACGCCTGAGAGGCTAACCGCCATCCTGGTCTATGTCGACGACCTTCTGATCGCGTCTCCTTCACTGGAGGCTGTGAAGGAGGCCAAGGCCGTCCTCCAGACTGCCTACAGGATGAAGGACCTTGGTCCTGCAGCGGTGTTTCTCGGCATGGAGATCGTACGAGACCGCAGACGTCGTACTCTACTACTGCACCAGGCCCGATACGTACGCGTTGTGGGGGAGCGCTTCAGCGATCTACTCGGCGTAGTGCCCACGGCTTCCACACCCCTCACACCCGACGCGCAAGATACCCTGAAGGTGGACGATCCCACACAGCTGGGGGAGACAGTGGATGTGACCTTGTACCTCCGTCTCATCGGATCCCTGATGTACCTGGCAACTACCACACGTCCGGACATCGCATTCGCCGTCAACCTCCTTGCCCAGTTTTCGCAGGCTCCATGTGCTAGAGCCCTTCATGCGGCTGTGCGAGTGGTGCGGTATGTGGTCTCCACACCGTACCTCGGACTCTGCTTTCGTCGGCAGTGTTCGGTGGTCCTTGATGGCTACACCGACAGCGACTGGGCCTGGAGCCCAGACGGACGCAGTCGCACCGGTTACGTGTTCCTGCTTGGTGCTACCGATGTGTCCTGGCGCAGCGGGAAGCAGGGCTGCATTGCACGTAGCTCATCAGAGGCAGAGTATGTCGCTTTGGGAGCAGGGGCTGCTGAGGCGGTATGGCTGCAGCGTCTGTTCCTTGAGCTGGGTCAGTCAGTACCCGCCATTGTGCTTCGTTGCGACAACCAGAGTGCTCTTGCTATTGCGGAGAACTCTGGTGTCTTCCATGCTCGCACGAAGCACATTGCAGTAGAGCATCACTTTGTGCGTGACTTGGTGGAGCGACACGTGATCTCCGTCATTTGGGTTGGCACTGACATGCAGCGTGCTGACTTCTTGACGAAGGAACTAGCACGCGGAAAGTTCCTGGTGGCCATTCGTTATGTCGGGCTTCGCCCCTTGCCTGAGAGTGGTTGAGTGTGGGGTGTTGTGGTGACCATTCACTACGTCGTTGCACGCGTTGTTGTACTCGTTTCAGTGCTTCACGTGTATGGACATGCGTACCATCGGGTCATGGGGGAGTGTTGTGATTTGTGACGTTCCTGTCGACCTGTACAGTTTACTGTGACCACTCGGCCGTGTCCATACTCGTGCAGATCCCTGATGCGGACCCAGGCGGTACCGGTGCGTCGTCCGGTGGCGGACTACTGGTTTGGAGCTGACCGACGGCCGTTCCAGAGCTCTGGACGCTACCCGGGACCTCCTGCAGTTTTTCTGCAGCACGCAGGACTTTATCGGTGGACTGGCCGTGGGCCCGATTTGCATGTTTTTGCATTGTGTTTCCACCGTTCGATGCCGGTTGCATGCATGTGACCAGTCGTAGCGTCCGGCTTGTGATTCTGCACATCTAGGTTCAGACGGCGTAGCATTCTGACATGTGTGCGCAGAGTTACGGCCAAAACAGTGGTTTTGGGCCGGTTTTAGGATAGATCTTGCACTGCCGCGTGCGACACCCGCCGTGCGCCGCGGCAGGTACTTATGCCATGGACCTTTCATTTGTCATTTCTCTCTGCAATTACATTCAGTTTGAGTTTCCTGAGACTCTGTACGTGTCCCAACCCAGACCCTTGCAGTTTTGTCTCAAACTTGTGACTGTTGTCACACGCTGACCTGGCGCTGACGCCTAGTGTCATGGCAAGTGGTTAGGAAGGTTCTAGGAAACTTCTCAGTGTCGAACCCCCTCGCGATTCTCGCTCCATAACAATCGAGCAAAAATGCCCGTTTCCAAGATCGAGCGGAAACGCTCGCTTTTTTTTTTTCTTTCCTCACTCACAAACCCCAAAGGTTTTACATACAAACCCTAGTCAAACCCTACCCTGAATCACATTCGGGGTTTCAGGGTTTTATTTTTGCGCGGGCTCCTTCTGGACCCCGTAGTAGCTGGGCCTAGCAGGTTCCCTTTCAACGCATGGGGAGTTTCGGACCCCCCATGCAAACCATGCGCAAACCCCCAATAAAACATACACAAACCCCTCGAAAGAGAGGTTTGTGAATGTGCAACGAAAGTGTCTATGTGAGCATGTCAATGCTGCATCGCATGCAGCATCGACATGTTGCGACTTCTTGTTGCTCGCGGGTAAAGTGTCAATCTCGTGCCAGTGGGTAGGGGAGTGTTATTCTTCTGAACGCCGGATTAGATGTTAATATTCTTCCGATTGCCGGGTAGGGCATCCACAGCTGGGCATACACAGTATCGAATTTCATGGATAACCCCTACATGTACTCATGTGCAAATGAAAATGCGTCTGCTCTTCAATCGACCAATAGGAGCATGTGTCACCAACGTTTGTAGGTAGGCGCAAGCACTATGCTAGCAAGCAAGTAAGTGGCAAGCAATGAAGTACGCCATGGATCGGGGAACGCTCACGACTTAGAGAAGTGAAGGAATCAAGACACAGCTTCACAAGAGTTAGAAGTGAGCGAGGTGGTGAGAGCCAGTTGACCGGGCCACCCACGCGAGACACTCGTCGTGGGGCCCGGCCGCCACCCAGGGATCGAACCCGACCCTGGAGCGAACGAGCTCCAGGCGGTTTCTCACACGCCAGCACAAGCCGGACGTGTGGTCCCGAGGGATCAGCAACCCGGTTCACCACTCTAGGAACATGCAAGTGTTCAATCAACTAACAAGCATGCAATCCTACAAGTTGTATCCCCTTTTTAGCACGTGAGGGTATCACTAAACTAAGGCATGTGACAAGGCTGGTGCTGAAGCCACCACTCGGCAGCTTGATGGAGGCATCTCCACTGTGCACTTCATGCTGCACCACAGTCTTGCACCAGGGAGCCTTAATCCAGTTCAATCACCTGCAGTGGTGAGGTGTGTGCATGAATGGAGACAAGAGGGCACTTGCGTGTGTTTGTGACAATAACCAACACTCCCCCATGACCCACAGACGAACAGGCCTCACACACACGAANTCACATCAACCGGCGGCATCACGAGAGCGCAACAAGCCAACAGCATGCACGGCCGCCTTGAACATTCCACTGCTGAGCGCTTTGGTGAGAAAGTCTGCACGCTGTTGACGAGTGTCGACCCAGACAACCTGAACTTCCCCAGCAGCAATGCGCTCGCGTACAAAGTGATGCTCAATGTTGATGTGCTTAGTGCGAGAGTGATGCATGCCATCGTGCTCAGCAATCGCCTTCGCTCTCTGGTTGTCACAGCGCAGGGTGATGCAATGAATGGGAACACGCAACTGTTGCAACAGGCGGGACAACCAAACGCTCTCACACGTACCTGCACCCAGTGCCACATACTCTGCCTCACTGGAGCTCCTGGCAACACAACCCTGTTTTCCACTCTTCCAGGAGACTGCAGTCCCCCCGACGAGGAAGATGTAACCAGTGCGGCTGCGAGCATCTGTGTCATGTGCCCAGTCACTGTCTGTGTAGCCGTCAACGACTACAGAGGGCTGAGCACGGTAGCAGAGTCCTACGCGTGCAGTGGACAACGCGTAGCGGACGACGCGCAGTGCGGCCTTGAGATGCTTCTGTCGAGGCTGCTGGGAGAACTGGGCAAGGAAGTTGGCCGCGAAGGCCACGTCTGCCCTAGTGGTGGTGGCGAGATACATGATGGAGCCGACAACACTGAGGTAGTCGGTGACGTCGACAGGCTCCCCCAGCTGTGCTGAGTCCAGTGACTTCAGCAGGCGCTGACCTGCTGGAGTCATCGGTGTGGACGTGGTGGGAATGTCTGTGAGCAAAGGAGCAAAATGCTCCCCCAGTGTGCGTATGTACGCAGCCTGGTGCACATGCAGGGTGAGACGCTGACGATCACGCTCAAGCTCCATCCCCAAAAACACCCGTGCAGGACCTAGATCCTTCATCTTGTATGCAGACTGCAGCAGGTCTTTCACTGACTGGACAGCTGTCGGGCTGGGTGAGGCAATGAGCAGGTCATCAACATAGACCAACACCGCCACAAACGGCTCTGAGGGGGCGCTCAAGAAGAGCGCTGGATGAACCGTGCTGCGACGGTAACCTCCCCGCTCGAGAGTCGAGGAGATCTCCATGTTCCAACATCGTAGCGACTGCTTGAGCCCATAGAGGGCTTTGCGCAGTCGCCAGACCTTGCTCGTGCCATCGGTGAAGCCCGGGGGCTGTATCATGTAGATCTCTTCATCGAGCTTCTCGTGCAAGAAGGCGTTGTTGACATCCATCTGCTCCAGTTCCCAGTCGTGCTGGGCGACGAGACTCAAAAGTGCTCGAGCCGTGGTATATCTCCCGACCGGTGCAAAGGTCTCATCAAAGTCAACGCCGGGGATCTGGGAGAACCCCTTTGCTGTGAGACGTGCCTTGTACCGGTCGACAGTTCCATCGGGCTTCAGCTTACGCCGAAGGACCCATCGGGCGGAGACTGCCTTGCGACCTGCAGGCAGATCCACTAGCTCAAAGACTCCATGATCTTGGAGGGCTGTGAGCTCCTCCTGCATGGCCTTCTCCCAGAGGTCAGCGTCTGCTGCCTCACGAGCCTGCCGGACAGTGGTGGGCTCAGGAGGGAGAGTGGGGAGGCCAGCGGCCGCAAAGCATGCGGCGACATAACCGGCGACAGAAGACTCAAGAGCACTGTGGAACTCGTGGGCTACAAGAGCATAGCCAACTGCAGAGTTTGGGTGTACAACGCTCACAGACAGGCCCAGTGCATCAAGGCCGGTGGGGCGCACTGAAGGACCAGCTGTGGAGGATGTGGCTCTGGAGCGGGTGACTCGCTGAGAGGCAGTGGACGAGCCTGCC
>SZWC01017937.1:24936-46046 GCA_023375785.1 Penium margaritaceum | reverse complement strand
AGTAGCAGTAGTAGGAACAATAGCAGTAGTAGCAACAACAGCAACAGGAGGAGCAGTTGCAGCAGCCAACAGACGTCGTCCCCGACACCCCAGATCCCTTAGCCGTCATTCAGCAACAGCTCGGCGCTTTGACGTTGCAGCTTACAGCACTGGAGCCACTGGCCTCAGAGACGGCCAACAGCACTCCGCCACCATTCATTCCTCCTGGGCATGCCAGCCACGCTGTGTCTGCTGCCACGCATTACCTGGTGCAACAACAGACTCAGCACCAGTGGCAAACATTGACCTCCGTCCTTGGCCCCACTCTGGGCGCCGGCCGCATGCAGAAGGACTTTGAGACACCGTCCTGGCCGCTTCAGGCCGGCAAGCAGTTCCAGAGTTGGGAGCTCAGCTTCCGCATCTGGACGTAGGGGGAGAGCCTGTGGGCGTACTACACTCTTCCGTACGACGCCACCCAGGCCGACCAGCTGTATGATGTTGGTCGCGCCGTCCGCGCCCTCGTCCCTGTCGCTCCTCCGGCTTCCCACCTGGTCCTAGAGCCCTTTCTTGGCAATTTCACCGCTAGCAGCGTCCGAGACCTTGCAACCGCATGGCACGTCCTCACTCACCCCCATCGCCTGTCTAGCAAGGCTGAGAACAGTCTTCTGCTACGAAAAAAAACCCCCTCCACATGGGGGAGACCGGACAATCACTGCCTACTAGCAGCGGGCTGAAGACCTCCTTCGTCACCTCGGCACCTCTGCTCCACCCCCTCTAGCCGTGCTCCTCACCATCAAGCGCGGGTCCTTTGCCACATACGCAGACGTCTTCGTGCTATACTCTCAAGACGTCCTCTCCACCATGGCGGCCTAGGGCGCTCTCATGCTCTGGACATACGAGCTCTTCCTCCGGATTGATGAGCTCGCGTGGAGTCTTTTCTTCAGCGCACAGAGGCTCTGGCCTCCCCCGCCGTCACCTCCGTGGCTGTCGCTTCCCCTTGAGCAGTTACCTCTACCAGGTCTTCATCGATGGGGAAGAAGAAACGCCGGAGCAAGAAGGGCAAGGGTCAGCAGCAGGAGTTGATTGGGTCCAGCGATGGTGGATGAGTCTGCCACAACTGTGCCCAGCCTGGGCACGTGTGGTACACGGGCCCGCTGCCCACGGACGAGGCGCGCGTCATCGCCACCATGCATTACCAGCAGGAGCACTGTCTCGCCTTTGCCACTGTCGCCGTTGCTGCCACTGGTTCCCCGACCTCGACCAGCAGCTCCTCTCCTCCGATAGCTGCAGCGGTCCCGCCGATGCCAACTCCGCAGCAGCATCACCCGTAGCCATCGGCGTCCCCTTTCGCTTCACCGATGTAGTCCTTGTTCTACCCGGGCTCCAGCGCCGTCACTCCACACTTAGTCTACACTGCCAGGCTGTCCATGCGTGAGCGATAGTTGGAGCAGTTCCTTGCACTCCAGCTTGGCGTGCCTTGCCCTCCCCCCAGGGAAGTGCGAGTTGCGTCTGGTCCTGCCCGCCCCCTTTGCCTTGCATTATTGAGACTGAGCTGCAGTCGTATCCTGTCTACACGTTTGTCTTGCCGTCGCCTATGGTCTCCTCTATTCCCCTTCGTGACGACGTCATGTGGCTTGATGACTGGTAGTCTTGGTTCACGCCCCCTTCCAACGCGTTGGCGTCTCTTGCATGCTGCCATGTGACCGTTAGTGATCTGGCGACCTCGGTCCAAAACCGGGCCGAGACCTGTATCATCGACTCCGGGACCACGCATCACGTGACGGCCTCTCGTGAGGCCTTTAACATTCTTGGTCCCGTTGGCGATGTATCCGGTGTTTGGACAGGCTCCGGCTAGATGTTTCCTGTCTGTGACGTTGGTGTCGTTCGCTTCTGTGGCCCTGCCGGTGATGTCTTCCTGACGGATGTCCTTTTTGTCCTTGGCCTTGAACTCAGCCTCCTGTCCGTTACTACCCTTGACCGCATGAGCATGGACGTTATGCATTCGTGTGGTGTTGGCATTGTGTCGTTGCGTCCGTCCGGTCTTGTTGTTTTTCACGCCCCTGTCGCTCTACGTGTCTCTTCCAATCCCACGGTCGTGAGTGGGGATCCTAGTACCAAGGCCCTCGGCCTGATCACTTCGGTTATCATTGCAAACCTTCGCCGTGGCTCTACACTAAGCTACGCCATGCTTCATCATAAGCATCGGCATGCTATCATGGCTGCACTCGCACACATCCCACTTGGAGCTTGAGAAGCACACGCTCTCTCACTCCGCTCCATAGCACGCCCGGAGGACCCAGCCACCCTGCGCAAGGCTCATGCCTCTCCTGTAGTTGCACACTGGGATGTTGTCTGCGCTGATGAGCTTGCTGCTATCCTGCAGCACCACGTGCATGACCTCGTCGACCTTCCTCCTGGTCGAAAGGCCATCGTTGCCAAGTGGGTCTTTTGGCGCAAATGGAAGCCGGACGGGTCCTTGGACAAGTACAAGTTCTGCCTCATAGCCAAGGGGTTTGCTCGGGTCCCTGGGTTCGACTACGACCAGATATTTGCTCCAGTTGGGCGGTTCTCCACAAGGTGGGCGCTCTTCAGTCTTGTTGCCCGGCATGGGTGGGAGCTGCATCAGATGGACGTGAGCAATGCCTTCCTCCATGGTTCATTGGAGGATGAGGAGCTCTACATGGTGCAACCTCCACGCTTCAACGACGGCGCTGGGAGATTCTGGCGGCTGAGGCTCTCTATAGCCTGAAGCAGTCGTCTCGGTGCTAGAACCAGGAGATTAGCAGTACGCTCCTTTGCGACGGTCCTCAGCGTAGTACCGCTGACCACGCACTGTTCGTCAGCCCGCGAGGCCAAACCCTCGCCGCTATCCTGGTCTACGTTAACGATCTCCTCATTGTGTCGCCTGACATAGATGCCGTCTAGCATGTCGAGGACCTACTGCACATCGCCTACCAGATGAAGGATCTCGGGTCTGTCCAAGTCTACCTGGGCATAGAGCTCGAGCACGATCGCGCCCACGACGTCCTGCATGTCCACCAGGCTGCCTATGTGCATACCCAATCCACTCGCTTTGCCGAGGACCTCCCCCTCGTGCCCAGCGCATCTTCGCCTATGTCACCTAATGGCTAGGTGAAGCTGAAAAAAACTAATCCAGCCGTTGTTTGAGAGCTAGTTGACGTGACCACGTATCTGCGAGTCATTGGGTCACTGATGTTCATGGCGACGACGAAGTGCCCAGACGTCGCGTTCGCCGTCAACCTCCCAGCTCAGTTTTCTCATGAGCCGCGTCACCTCCATTTCGAGGCCGCGATCTGAGTACTGCGCTATGTCGCCTTGACTCCTCGGCGAGGTCTCATGTTCCATCGCCAGCCGTCTGTCGTCGTAGTGGGCTACACCGAGAGTGACTGGACCGGCAATCTAGACTGTGAGAGTCGAACAAGCTGGATCTTTCTGATCCGCCGCACGGCTGTGTCCTGGCGTAGTGGCAAGTAGGGGTGCATTGCGTGTAGCACTGCCGAGGCTGAGCATGTAGCCCTTGGCTCAAGCGCTTGTGAGAGTGTGTGGTTGCGTCGTCTGTTGGAGTGACTTGACAAGACTTGACGTTGCTGGAGTGTCGTCCGGTGGAGCCGACGCACGCTGAGGCCTACTCACAGTTCGTTGGAGCCTCCTCCCTCCGGCGACGTGCTTAGCTCCATCGACAAGCCTCCTCGGCAGTCGAACCGCTGGCGGTCACTGCCACCACAGATGATGTCTTCATGCACACAAATCTGTTCTGACTCCGCCATTGCGTCTCCAGCATCATGCTCTACCTAGGATCCATGTCCCTTGCTCTGTGGCATTGGTTGATATCATGGACCGTCGTAGGCACTAGCTGGGTTCGGGCAGCCATAAATATTTGTTGCTACTTTTCTAGCTGATTCTGACCGCACGACTGCGTTCGCAGCGTCAGTATTATGGCATGGTCCAGTTTTCAGGCAAAACAGATGACGCCCGGATTTTGGGCTGTCGAGCGTCTGGTAGGGCTCACCGAGAAAACCCTGCCTGTCAGAAAATAGGTCTAGGACTACTTTTTGATTGGCTGATTAGCCGAGTAACAAGTTCTACACTAGTGGGGGTGAGCTAGAACTTGGAGGGGTCTCCCATTGCTCCTCGTTCTTCGTTCCTAATCAGTCAATTTCAGTTGTCAACTACTTTCTGGCGCTAACACTGGCGCGAGCAATTCTGAGTAACCAAGCCAGAGCTTCCAGACTTAGTCTCTAGTGGAGCAGACTGAGGGGGTAGCTGACTTAAGTAATGAGCGTGGAAGCCCGCACGCTGCATCAACAACGCTGCCTAGGTTTTCTGTCTAGTAGATGCGTTGGACGACATTGCGAGCGCTGCAATTCGCAACGTCAACACGAAGCTCACTAGGGACTGTGCACAAAACGTGGGTTTCCTCGTGTACATGATTTTAGGGACTTCAGAATTATTTGTGTGCTCCTATTTGATCCAATTCAGGTTGAACCTACTCCTTCATTTTATACAATTGCCATGTTTGTTTTTTCTGTGGTCCTATGTTTCGACGAGTGGCTTTTGACACCATCACCACAACTGCACTGACACCACTCCAATCGTTGTCAGCACCGATGTGGATGAGGTCGCTGACATTGCTGACACCAACACCGGTGCATGAACATCTTGTTGGTACCAGCGGTGTCAGCGATCAAGCTGAATGTGTACGTACAGCGCACGAGTAAGGACACATGCACAAACAAAAAGATTCTTAGGTTCACAAAGAGCTCGACCGCTTGAATCTGGTGCCACAAAAACTAAATTCTGACCATGACACTCTAAATTTGTTCACATCTGTCTTTAATCATTGCTGTGTTCCATTAAAGTTGTTTAATGAATAAATGGCACGATTTCCACTATTCCCCCAAACATTAAACTTGAAATCAAAGATCACCGGGGTATCTCACGTTCTGCCCACAGTCCTTGGTAGTCTACGCGTGGAGCATGAAACCGTGTGTAGCAAACATAGACTGAGGTGTTTTTTAGAGCGATTGGACCATGAGAGAATATTTTTTTATGTGCTTGAATGAACGGAGGAAAACAATTATTCTACTCAAACATAAGAGACACTACGGTAAATGCTTGTTGCGTCCACTGATGGGTGGCACGAGTGGCCCTGCCAGTTTGTCCAAGAAGTGGCCCAAAGTCACTATCTTTGCCTCAACTAGGTACATGCATCCACATGCAGCACCATTCAAACCTAGAGATGCAAAGTCTCAAGTCGGACATTACAACTATCGGTAGTTTTTTCTTTCTCAACATGAAAATCAGGCTCAAAAGCAATCCACCAAGAAAATCATAGGGATTGCACAAATGTCCAGGGTGCCCCAAGAAGCACCCGGGATGTAGTAGCATTTGCCCTACAACGGTTGGTGGGTATCGCCACCATCCAACAGTGCTCTGGTGCCAGCTGAGTCTGTGTAAAAAACATACACAAGCATGGACACCACCATGTGGTCATCGTAAGTTGAACAAGCAGATTGTGGAAACATGCACCACAACACTCCACATGGTCCAATGGTACTGTAACGGATTCGACGGAATCATTAGCCAAGTAGGCCAAAACTGCGGTGCTTGAGGGTCTCCGACCCTCGAGCCATCCCGTCTCACCGCACACAGCCCCAAATGACCCCGCTTGAGCCATGTGGCTCCTTCAACCGGTCGGCATTGCACTGCCACGCCACACTTCCCCCCACTAAGAGTGAGAGCCGCCTCGGCATCTCCGGTAATCCCAAAGTGCGATTCGAGCTCTGGAGCTCTGATACCAATGTAACGGATTCGACGAAATCCTTAGCCATCTAGGCCAAAACCGTTGTACTTGAGGGTCTCCAACCCTCAAACCATCCCGTCTAACCGCCCACAGTCCCAGGTGACCCTGTTTGAGCCGTGTGGCTCCTTCCACCGGTCAGCGTGGCACTACCACACTACAAGTATGCATGTCCATATACGCACAGTTTTGACACAATTTTGTAAGAAGATGCTCAACAGACAATGGACACACAATCCACTCTCAGCCACCTTCATGTAAGGGGCGCAGATTGAGAGAACGAATGGCCGCGATGCACTTCCTGGGCATCAATGCCATAGCCACGTACTGAATTTGTTGTATATTGGGTCGACCAAGATGACAGAGAACATATGTTGCTTTACAACATAATTCATAAAGTAATACTCTATGACAAATGTGCTTTGGATGTGCATGAAATACGCCTAGATTCTCTGCGATAGCAAGAGCACTCTGGTTGTCACAACGCTGAATGATGCAAGTTATAGACTCACTTACCATTAGCATCCATCCAGTCAGTTGTCTGCACGAGCATGTACACTAGCCGATAGGTCACAGTAGGAGTCAGTGAGGCAATGGAGGGACAAAATAACAACACTCACGCATGATCCAAAAGCATCAGTGCACATGAACATGTAGAATTCATGCTCCCCCATGCTCCCCGGCCCAACACTCAGTGCAAGAGCCAAAGGAGACGAATCACATGTGTAATAGGAAACCATGCAAGTGGAGGAGTCACACCACACATATGCAGGGCAGCAATCTGACCATACTCAGAGCCTTCTTAAACAAGTTGCGCTTTAGCACTTTGGTGAGGAAGTCAGTCAACTGATTCACAGTCTCTACCCACACAATATGAACGATGCCCTCATGTAGCAAGGAACATACGTACTGATACTCAACGTTGACGTACTATGTGTGTGCATGGTGGACCCAATTATTGTCGCAATCAGAGCGCAACTCTTGTTGTCATAATGCAAGGTGATGGATGACACAGGATGTCACAACACACTTGACAAGTGACACAGCCACACACTCTCACTTGCACTCGCATGAAAAGCCATGTACTCTGCCTCTTCAATGCTATGTGTGACATACCCTTGCTTCTTGCTACTCGATAACACTACCGTACCCCCGATTAGAAAGATCGAGGAAGTGCGGCTCTTCCCATGTGGGCTCCATGTCCATTTGTTGTGAGTATAGCCTACGGCCACCACAGATAACTGACGACAGAATGTAAGGCCTCAGCGTAGATTGGAGACCACTTATCGTAACACGCAAACTGCTGCATCAAGCCGGAGCTGATGGAGGCCCTATGAACAGTAGGCGAGGACATTCACAGCAAAGATGATGTTGGCCCTTGTGGTGGTGGCGAGAAACATAAGCGACCCGATGACGCAGACGAACGCCGTGATGTTCACTACTACACCCAAGGTGCTGGCGTCAGTAGCCTTCAGTTGTGCCAGCCTGTTTTGGGTCATCGGGGTGGAGGCGCAAGGGACAATGGTCGGGAGATTGAAGAAACAAGCAAGCGTCTAAACGTACGATGCTTGATGTACTCACATGATGCCATGTACAAGATCATACTCAATATCCATGCTGAGAAACACCTGCGTTAGCCCAATATCCATCATCGTATAGGTCACCTTTAGTAGCTCCTTCACTTTCTCGACAACGACAAGGTCAGGAGACGTGATGAGTAGGCTGTCCATGTAGATGAGATTCGTAGCAAATGGATTCCTAAGAGGAGTGATGAAGAGTGCCGGGTGTGCAGTGTTGCGGTGAAATCCGCCCTTCAGAAGGGTATGACTGACCTCCATGTTTGTGCACCGAGGACACTACATGAGGCCATACAGGGCCTTCCGCAGTCGTCAGACTCGACCTATCCCATCCTCAAAGTCAGGGGACTGAATCATGTAGAGCTCCTCACCATCAAGGGCACAGTGAAGAAAGGTGTTACTCATGTCCATCTGGTGGAGCTCCCAACCATGCTGTGCGACTACGCTATAGAGCATTTAGCTAGTGGTGAAACTGCCAATAGGGGTAAAGACCTAGTCATAGTCAACTCCAACAACCTGAGAGAAGCCCTTGGCTGTGAGCTAGGCCTTGAAAGTCTCCAAATTGCCATCTAGCTTCCACTTTTGGTGAAACACCCACTACGTCCCTATGGCCTTGCGTCCAGGGAGAGGCTCCACCAGCTCGTACACTACGTGCTAGTTGATGGCGGTGAGCTCCTTCTGACAGGTAGCCTCCCATTGGTCTGTGCCGAGAGCGGCACGGGCCTTTGGTAGGCTCTGTAGGTCGAGTGGTAGTGGGGATGGCCGTGTCGTTTGCACACAGGCGGCGCAAAGTCCCACAAGAGCCCGGGCCGAAGTGGCAGAGACTGCATGGCAATGCTCCTGGGAGATAAGAGTGTAGCTCGTGGCCGAGCCCGGGTGAATTTCTTGAGTAATGAGGCCAAGGGCCGTCAGGCCAAGGACCTTGATGACGGGCTCACCGCTCATGATAGTGTAAGGAGAGGAAGGTGTGTTAGCGGGTTTGCTGGGGGCTGAAGGGGGGGCCTTTGGTACAAGGACACGAGGGAAGTGCCGGCTTACAAGGCTACATAATTCTACCACGAGTGTGGGTGTAGACGTGGTACGCCGAAATGCCAGTGATGGCAGAGGGAGCCTGGCAAGGATGAGATGGCAAGGAGGGGGTAGGTGCCTGATTCGATGCCGGTGATCCGCTTGTTACAGGCGGATCCACGAGGGTGGGTGCAACAGAGGCCAAAAGGGGGTTAGCCAAGGGGTCAAGCTAGGCTGAGGATTCAGCAAAGGATTCCGACTCCGATGGGAGTGCGGCATCGTCAGCAGGGGACCTGGGCGGCGAGGTGGACGGCAAGGGAGGAGCATCTTGGCCATCCCCTACCAAGGGTGTGGATGCAGGCCGGACAATCTCTACCTCTGGAGCTAGAGCGGTGGCGCAACAAGTATCTCCCCCACGAGACGCCGCCAACAGAGGCAGAGAGGAGGTAGACCCAACACAAGGGAGGTCATGAGGAAAGAGGACCTAAATGAACAGGACATCACAGGACTCAACAAAGCGATGCCGAACCAGGTCCCAGAAGCGTCAGGCTTTGGACTGACGCGAGACACCGACAAAGATGCAGAGACGGTCGTGAGAGACAAGCTTGCTATCCTGCTGGTCCTCGAAGAGCCAGACGCTGGTTATGCACGACCAGAGACAGGCATGCTAATGATCGGCCTGACGATTGCACCACAATGTGTACTCGTGGCTTGGCGAGGAATAGGATTTGGGAAATGCGGTTCCACAGCCAGGTCATGTAGGACATGGCCTCAAAGAAGAAGCCTTCGGACAAACAGGACTCGAGATGCATGGTGCAGACAACATCGGCCATGGTGTTGTTCCAGCGCTCGGAGACACCATTCTGCTGCGGTGTCCCGTGGACGGATGCCTCATGACAGACTCCATAACTGACAAGATAGGCGGTAGTGTCCCCCATGTACTGGCCGCCGCGGTCAGACGGAAAATGTCGGAGGGTTCAGCCGCATTCCTGCTCTGCAGTGAGGTGTTAGGCATGGATGGCACAGACCATGTCGCACTTCCGGCAGAGGCAAATGACCCAACGATAACACGAGTAGTCATTCATGAGGGTCAGTACATATTGGCCACCCAGAACAGCAGACGCAATTGTGAGAGGGCCCATGAGGTCTGAGTGGACGAGCTCCAGCGGTTGCGTGGCCTAAGAAGAGGATGCAAGGTAGGAGGCCCAGTGCATCTTTCCTTGAGCACAGTTGATGTACTTGGTGAGGCAAGGCTGCTGGAAGGTGGAGGGATCATGTCCGAGCTCGGGCTGAGTGTGGATCTTGCTATTGACAGCATCAGAGTGTACATGGAAAAGGTGGCGGTTGAGGAGATGCACGTGCTGGGGGGAAAGAACACTAGTGTAAACACAAATGCAGTGGTGGACAATGGAGGGGACACAGATGAAGGAAGTGGAGTGACATGCCAAAGGTTGTCATGGTAAACAGCACAAAACATGACCTGACCAAACGGGCAAAAGAATACCATGGTAATGCCACATGAGTGACGGACGTCCATGCTCATGAGGTCAAGAGCCATAACATACATGAGGTTGAGTTCCAAACCAAGCACATGTAACACATTGATGACGAAGATGTCAGCGGATGGAACACAAAAACAAATAACGCCAACGCCACAAACCGGCAAGGTTTTCCACGGATTCCGTCTGGACATAGTGAGCATTGCCAATCGGCCCAAGCATGCTAAACGCCTGGCAATATGACGTTATGTGATGAGTGGCATGGGAGTGGATGATCCAGATGCCATTGGGGTCGCAGACCGAGGCCGTGATGTTAGAGCGAGCAACGAAAGAGGTTGTCAGAAGTGAGGTGGAGGTCGCAAGCTGAGAAGATGGGACAGTTTCAAAGCCATCATGCCAGTCATCTGATCATGCAACAACATGCAAAGCCGGCTCTGCAGGGCAATAAGCAGAATCTCCGAGGTCCCCTCAGAGGTCGTTCTCTCTCTGGCGGTGGAGACCTCTTGGCTAGTAGTCACATGCTAAGGCGTGTAATCTCGAAGGTGAAGTGTATGTCTGACTAAGTTTGGGGTGCATGACACATGTCAACAAAGGGAGAAGGTGTAAAAACCTTTGTGAGCTTATCAATTTCGTGGCTTCTCTACCAGAGGTGGTTAGCTCAGTAGCGAACACATACTGCTACTATTACTAATAATGGAGAAGGGAGGACAAAACTTGTGAAGGAGGCTGAGGAGAAGGCTACGGGATGGATTGTGTGGTGGCCATAGTGCTACTAGGGGAGAAGGGAGCAGCGGTGTCAGCAGAGGTGCCAAGGTGGCGCTCATGCTGATGGCGACAATGCGGGCCTTGTCAGAAAGGGATAGGGTACGTGTACCACCTATGCCCTATCAGTTATGGCATGTAAGGATAGTGCCACCGGAAGAAGAATGCTGGCCTTTTCTCTTGCCCTGCTTGCACTTCTTTCCCTTACCCTTGGTGCTGTTAGAAACGGATGTACCAGGGAAAGGGGTGGAGGAGCGACCGGAAGTGGTAGCTACGATTGCTAAAGAGCCACTGCGTAAAAGCTGTAAGTCACTGTGTGCTTCCTCCATGCTGAGGAAGAGGTCGTACGCCTAGGTCATCAAAGTGTCAGGCCACCTGCACCTCGAGGATGGGTATGTTATAAGGGATGAAAATTTTTGTAAACTCAAGAGTGGCACAATTCTTGATGGTGAGGAGGGCAACAAGCGGGGGAGGCACTGCTGTCTTCAATAGGCATAAGATAACCTATCCCTGACGCTAGTAGGTGGTGAAGGACTCAGACTCTCTCATGTGAAGGGAGTTGTACTCCTTCAGGGGGCGGATGATATCTGCCTGATCGCAGGCCGTTACGGCTGTGTCAGCGCGTCCAAAGCCCGCAAGGAATCAATGCTGGTTTTGTCAGCGGTGTCACCTAGGAATGGCTCTAGGGTAGTGCGGTCAGCATTGGGAGCGACGAGGCTGAGTGTGCACGGCCTGTCTCAAGCGCCTGCTTTGGCATGGTTTTTTCATGCGAAAAAGTGTAATACAGCCATAGGCCCTCCTCTTGTGCCTGGATGCGATAGAGCAGTTCCTAAGACGGGAACTGCTCATATTTTACGAGGGCGGGAGGAGGGGACTTGAAGTCCTTGCGCCAAGAGGGGCCGGCTGCTCCAACACCTAGGACGCTAGTAATGGTTTGCTGTTTTTGCTACACTTGCTCTTGCACTACTATCTACGCTGTCACAATTAGAGCAGGACTAGGCTATCCAAGGAGGCCACTTTGGCTAGTGCTGGTTGCGGCAAGCATCTGGTGGAACTAATCGACCTGGCAATTCAGATGCCCTATGGGATATGCAGTGGGCGTGTCCGTAGAGCAATCCTATGTGCCGGCAACATTGTCCTGACTGGGCATTATAGCTTCTACTAGGGCTACTGGCGCCTCTGCTATCGCGGCTACTACTACTGCTGCCACTGCTACTATCGGTGCCACTACTGTTGCTGCTACTGCTATCGCTGCTGCTGCTGCCTTTACCGCTCCTGCTGCTACTACTGCTTCCGCGGTTGCTACTGCTTCTGCGGTTGCTACTGCTTCTGTAGCTGCTGTTGTCGCTATTACTGTTACTGGCCCACGTTAGGTTGGCGCGTAGTCTCATTTTAGTTAAGATCTAGATGATGAAAGTGGTCCGATCAAGCATCTGACTACGTTTCTCGCTGATTTGAGATAGTGGCAAAACGTGACCTCCAGTCTAGCAATGTTATGCAGTCAGGCATAGGGGACGTGGGTGGCTAACGCGATTTGCATCTGCGTCTCCTCCTATTTGGTGAGGCTTATAGGAAGATGCAACAATGGGGAAGTAGCTACAAACTGTGCTCTCGCCTCTTTCCATTCCCTCTTGGGTGTGTGCTTCTGCCACTACTGCTGCCCCTAGTTGTTACAGGTGTTTTGATACTACTGCCGTTGTTGCATCTGTATTGCTGCTGCTCTTGTTGCTGTTTCCGCTGCTGTTGCTTCTGCTATTGTTGCTGCTGCTGTCGCTGCTACTACTACGGGTCACTCACACCTCTGGTTGACGTTGCCACGTGTGTCGTTGCCACAAGGTTGCCTGACATCGGTGCGCTAGCCGCTCATCTCCTTGTGTCAAACGTGGGGGTCAGAGCTACCGGAATAAATCGGACAGCATTTCCCCTAGCCTTGTGACCATGGGAAAAGTTCTGACACCGCACCAGGCAGGTCACTACTGCCGGAAAAAATCCGACTGCATTTCCCTCGCACAAGCGCGTATGCGAGGTCTGGCGGCGTAGTCCGGAACATGTATGCCACTGTTACTGCTGCTACGTCTACTGCGCTATGGCTCTTCTACCAAAAAGGAACTACCCCTGCCACCCTTAATTTCGAGTTTAAGTGTTTTTGGACTAGTCAAATTGACTACATTTTTTTGTTCATTGAAGTTGAAGAAGCATATGATCAATGCTTACAGATTTCGTCGAATTATAGGTCTGAAATGAGCTTTTTCCAGTTTGGACCCGGGGTGTGTGCCAGTCTTTATTCAGTTTGTCTAGATTGTGTTTGAGGAGGAATACTCAAGAAATCTGTATTGTTTTCCATGGCTCAGTTTTATTTGTCCTGAGAAAAACTCAAGTGTGGAGGACATGTGGATGCATGAGAGAAGTCAAAGAAACAATTCCACTTCACATGAACAAGACATCACACAACCACCTCATCTTCCTCCTCTACTCCCTCGTCCTCAAACATGACCAGGCCATTAAGCCCATGAGCATGACGCTAGTACTCTGCTTGAATGAGCTTGCTGAAACCCGCCCTCTTCCATCCGTGGAGGATGATGTCAGAGTTGTTGTTTAGGTGCTGCCATGCCATCATAAACCACTTACACGGATTATCTTTTGGACTGGGGTTGCCCTCTTCCCCCGGTGGTCCTGCACCCTCTTCTTGTTGTTGATTGGTGACATGGACTCCACCTTCCGTGATTGTGCCACTGCGTTTCCGTATTGTTTGCGTAGGATCTTCGGTGTTGGGGTAGAACTAGCCAGTGATGGTGCTTGGCTCGAGACATTCAAAGACACACAGGCCGTTGGGCGTCCTGAACGTACGGCGCAAATGTTTGACGGTGCCATAAAACATCGCGTAGCTTTTTACCGCACGGTAGATGGAGGGAAAGTTTCCACTTCTGAACCATTAGCAGTACTGCCCGCGACGGTGTTGTCCATAACTTCTGGTTGATTTGGAAGTGGTAGGGGGACAGCATAGCACGATGGCCATGCACTTTGTGTCGGTCGATTCATCTGTCGCTTGGTTGCTACTGGTGTTGCTGCTTGTGGTGTAATCATTGTTGTACTCACTGTCCCCATCACTGCTGTTGTTGGTGTTGATTGGACGCGTCCAAACGACTCTTGGATCCTCAGCAAACTCAGTTGAAAGCGTCTTGCCGGTGGAGCACGCTAACACTTTGAACGAGGCTCGTCCATGGCAAGTGCCTTGCCTTTGCCTCTGGGCTTGAGGGCTTGCGCGTGCATGGTTACCGCACACATGTGAGATGCGCTTGTGCCAACTGTCAAAGAAGGCTGCACTCGGCGGGGGATGGACAACGGTGATCCACTCGATGAGGAATTGACATTGTTGGATGAGCTAGCGCCGGATTTGCTTCGCCTTGGGGTAACCATTGGGCCAGTTGTTCGCGGGTCTTCAAAGTCATCGAAAGTCAGTTGCACTGGTTTGGATGGACGTCCAATAGGTCGACGTACCGGAAGAGGGCGGGGAGGCACAGATCGACCCAACAGGACTTCGAGACAACGGACACGCTCCTCAGGAGAAACGACTTGAAGGAAGTGCTCGATCATGTGAAAAGGTGAGAAAGTGATACGACAACTCGTGCTGCATTTGCTATAGACAGGTACAGGTGGGAGTAGTCACAGATTCATCCCTCCTTATGGTTAACTAGCAACCGGAAATGGATACGGGCACCGCGGTCCTCAATCATTGTACGAAATCTGTGCAACGAATGAGGACCACGAATTTTATGTCGACCGTTGTGCCGACGTAACAGGTTGTCAAAATAAAGAGTCCGAGAAAAGGTGATTACGCTTCGTCGTAAAGTTTATGGTACCAAACATCCGCGATTTCGATGCCATAGGACCAGCAATGTAATTTGAATCCCAAAACCTGGTCAAATTTAAGGAACACATAATTCACAAATACTCAAACATCGAATTTAGAGATCAAGGGGGTAGCTAGTGCGCAGGTTGGGCCAGTGGCATTGTTGATGGAGCATATGGGAACCCACGCTCGTTGCTTAGTCTGCTCCCTTAGTCTGTTGCACTAGAGTCTTAGTCTGAGAGCTCTGGTTTGTTACTCAAAAGTGTGCACGCCAGAATTAGCGCCATAAAGCAAGAGGAACGAAGAAATGACTGATTAGGAATGAAGAATAAGCAACCAACTGAGACGCCTCCCAGTTCTAGCCTCACCACAGCCCTGTGAGGCTTGTTACCCAGAAAATCAGCCAACCAAAATCTTCCTATCATTTTCCTGTCTCGCAGAATTTCCTAGGTGAGCCCTACCAGACACCAAACAACCCAAAACCCTGGCGTTGCCCATTTTCCCTAAAAATTGGACCATACCAAAAGAACCAAGCTGCAAATGCAGTCGTGCAGGCAGGAGGAGAAGGAAAAACAGATACGTGGAGTAAAGGCTGTCAAGACTGAGGTGTCGACTGCTCTGTTCCTAAGAGCTATGTACGACTAGTGGTAATATGACAGCTAAAAGTTGCTGCCCAGGGAGCTGGTCGTGTAAGTGTTGTGTCAAAAGCGCGAGGGTGAGGAGAACCACGCGCTTACCTTCATGAAAGAATGGCCACTCCACCAAATAGTGCCCGGTTAGCATTAGTGTCCATCAAGTCAGTCATCTCCATGAGCATGTACACTAGCCGAGAGGTCACAATAGGAGTCAGGAAGGCAGTGCACGGATAAAGCAGAAACACCAAGGAGGGGCGAGAGATATGTTTTGAGTTTTATTGATGTTTTTGCATTGTTTTGTCAAATCATTGACTAGATTACACCGTTAAAACCCGGCCTTGATGTTCTTAATCCCCCCTTAATATTTGACGAAGTTTCTTGGAGTAAAATCCATAGTGTACCGTGATGTGGCAGGGCTATGAACTTTACATAACAATTGGGAGACATTGGACAAACACTAGGACATCGATAATGAGATCAACGACCATTCTGGCCCACATTGATCTACTTCTCGTAACAATTTGGATTTTTGCAGCTGAAAAGGGGGTGTTGGGTCGATCATGTACACGAAACAATATGCACTCATCGTAAGCATCACCGTCATTACATTTGTGGCCGACCGCACGTCGAGCTTAGGTACTTTCCGCTCAGTGGAGAAAGGATTTTTAGTCAGTTGCCTTGATATCTGGTGCTCATTTTCAAAAGGCTTAAAAACTTTTGACCACTTCACAGGAGGGGCAACAGATCCATTTTGAGTTGTATCAATTCTTTGGCATTGTTTGGTCAAATCATTGACTACCCTAGATTGTAAATGCCCGTCATTCATGCTTCTCAAACATACCTTACTCTTTGGAATCTTTTCTTGGATAGGCCTCCCATAATGCAAAGTTGCACGTGACGCGTTGTTATACCGAATGGAGCGTATATGGTGAACACATAGAAGTTGCGAGACAGAACACAGTTTAGTATATGAGGTACTTGAGATATTTATGATAAGCGATAAGTGTACTTGGATGACAAGTGTCCAAATGGTCGAACATGTATACACAAGTGTCGAGTTACGGATGAGGCATAATCGGGGTCATTGGGTTGATTGTCGAGCGATGCGTGTGGAGTCGCATCGTGAGTGGTCGGATTTGAGAATCTCCACCGAGAAATCAGGGGGCTTTGATGATGGATGGTGAAGATGCGAGATGCATCTTTATAAATCTTGATTCATCTCGATGTGTTGAGAAGTTGACCGAAAGGTCGTGACACTTCTGTTGTGGACTCGTGAAAGTGGTCGACGTTGTCAGAAAGTTTAGGAAGGTTCATCAGAGGGCGAGGGCAGTTGGCCAAATTTCCCTCAGTTGTCGGGATAAAATTCAAGGTCACGATACATGGTGGGCTGCTTGTGTACTAACAAAAATGCCCATTCAGAAAGATTAGGGACTCGTGTACATCTAGTATGTAATACATATCCCATTTTAGTCGTAACGTCCCGGCATGCAAAATGTTGTGGCTTGTTGACAGTGGTAGTAGCCATGGATCAGATGATCATTGTATTGGAGGTTTTCATAGGGTTCCTAGCTATTATGTCCATCATCATAGCCATGGCCGTTGACAAGATATTATGTCCTTTTGCCACATCTTTGATGGCCAAGTATGTCGTCGATGACGTACTCTGTGTCCTCGTCTACTTGTACAGGAGGAGGGGAAGGGACATCCCTTCTGGGGAAATTTTATCCGAGGTCTCGGTAGTGCTAGAGTTTGCTAATCTAAAACACCGGATGAACTTGCATAGTGTCAGGGAGTTTGTGTCACGCAACCACAAGGGTTTCAGTTCGCTCAATCTCAAACGGTCCCAACCATCTGGGTTTGAGCTTTGATCCGTTGGCTTCGTGGAGTTTGATGTTGGGCAAGCTTAGGAGGACGTTGTCGGTGGTGAAAACATTGTTGCTACAATACCGATCAGCTACTCGTTTCATCGCTGCTTGCGTCTTCGCGAGTGTCTGTCGTGTTTCCTCTCTGATGGTGGAGAAGTCGTGGCATTAGACATCCACTGCGTGAATGTTGCTTTGGCTGTGTAGTCTTATGGGTGTGGCGGGAAGTTTGCCATAAATCACTTCACACGGATTTTCATCCGTTCCGGTGAAGACTTCTACATTGTATGCGATTCTGGTGGTCAGGATTTTTTGTATGCAATCCGTCCCATTAGGTTTGCATATTGTTTGGAGAAGGTGTTCGAGTGTCTTTTTGGTCTGCTCGGTTTAGCCGTCGGTTTGAGGATGAAACGCCGTTGAAAGTTGAATTCGGCTGGCGTAGCGAGTTATCAGTTCGCGCAAAAATGTCTAGTGAGTCGACCGTCTCTGTCGCTCGTGATGGCTCTTGGCACGCCATGTAGCTGCACGATATTGTTTAGAAATAGCCGTGCTGTTCCCTTGGCGGTGACGGTGGTCGTTGTCGAAATAGAGTGGGACATCCTGGAAAACATGTTGAAAACCACAAGGATTGCATCATAGCCCTTGGGTGTAAGCCCATGGTTCCGTTGGAATGGGGAGCGGCTGCAGTAGTTAGGGTGGCCGCGTGCGACATGATTTTCATCACTGAAACGGGTCGCAGGATTAACAGAAGTTGGCCATGTCATATTGCATCCTGTCCTACCCGTAATGTTTTGCCAACTTCTTCAGTGTCTTGTCTTCTCCGAAGTGTCTATGTGGGCCAATGTCATGGCATTCTTCGAGTAACATACGACCAAGTTTGTCGTTCAAGGGAATGACCACCTAGCGAGCGAATTGTCCTCGCCAAGAGGGTGTGTCATACCAAAACTTGGCTTTGTCATATCCGTCGTGCTGGTTGTAGCCTCTGGTGAATAGTTGATTGAGATACGGATATTGTTGTAGTTGTAGCGTTGTTGCCTCGGCCATCAGATCTGGTAGGCGGCTGAGTGCGTCGACTTGGTTGATTTCGCCTAGCCAGTGCTGAATGTTGTTGTTGAATCCGGATGTAAGGAACTCCATCCATTGGGTTTGGCGTCGACTGAGGTTCGGCTATGTCTTCAAACGTTTCAATGCATAGTGGTTGGTATGTACGATGCATCGGGGGGCATTCCAGATAACACCGCCATGTTTGAGACATGTATGCGACTGGTTGCTCGCCATTGTCATGGTCTTGCAAGATCACTATGCCGATGGCAAAATGTTAAGCGTCCTTAGCCCTGACATAGTCGATTGTTGGATCAGCTAATCGTAGGGCCGGTGTTGAGTTCAGAGCATTCCGCAAAGCACTAAACGTTTTTTGTTCGCAGTCTCTCCACCACCACTCATTTTCTTTTTAAGTGAGGTCAGAGAGAGGTGTTAACACTCGAGTGTAATCCCGTACGAAGCGCCTGTAGTAGTTGCAAAAGCCGAGGAAAACTGAAACGTCTTGAACATCTGATGAGGCCGATGAGGCTTATGAGTCAACTGCTACCACTCCTACTTCCTCCATTGGCTCGAGATGTATGAGCCACGCACGAACTCCTTGTCCCATGGAGTGTTTGGCCATGTTGAGTGGTATTGGCACACAGGTTGTTGCTTTTTGACCACCGTAGCTTCCTCTGCTGCTTCCACCTCTATTGCTTCAGCTGTCGTCTTTCGTCCCATGCATGAGAGTTGTCGCTTGGCGGCGTCTATTTCCACGTAGACGTCATCGCTGTTCCTGTCGACCTGTGGGTTGTATCGGTATAGGAAATCTCATCCGAGATTTTGTGGTCACTCATTGGACAGGACCTCCACACCGTATCATCCCGTAGATCTCCCACTTGTAGTTGTAGTGGTTCTTGGAGGCTCCGTAGTTGTGATATCCCATCGTCAATTTCTCCTTCAAATACCCATGGTTGAATGTGCAAACCCAGCTTGCGGACCATGTCGTTGCTTACGAAAATGTGATAAGATCATCCATCCAATGGTTCCGGTATCGTTATGTAACTCTTACATCCTCGAGGTTGAACTTTTAGCAGTATGGCCGGTTGTTCGTCCTCGTATCCCTCGTCGAAGTTTGCGATTTCAGAAACCCTCTACAACATTGTAGGTTCAGTTGGACGATCTTTCGGCACAGATCGCTCCTCATGGACAAGAGTTTTGCATTTCACTTATGTCCTTTGCTGCATCCCGGCTCATTAGTCTACAACTCCCCCCCTTATGGCCTGCTATTTGCTCTGACAGTTACGAGCAATGTGCCTGACTTTTTTGCAGCTGTAGCACGTGTGCTGATCTGTCTGTTCGACGACGTCCACTTCTATTAGAGTCGAGCGGTCACCCGACTGACATTTTCAGTTTCCGCGGTAACTGTGGTAGCCAGCCGTAGGACTCTTGGATCCGAGCGTTGTAGTGTGCACTGTCGATCCTTCCTGTTACTACGATCATCTGCAACAAATCGTTTTCGATGCCGAAGATGGCAATTCTTCGTCGGATGTATCACTCGAGGCTGTTGTTGTGAAAGGAGAGTTCATTGGGGGCGATGTCTACACCAATGATGATCTTGCAGAATCCTCGCGTGTGCTCTCCCACATTGGAGTGGTGATGGAAACACAGGATCATGTATGTTGTATCGTACTTCTCGTTAAGTTGTCCGAATCGTGGGAGTATTGCGCGCAAGAATTTGTTCCAGTCAGTCGGTGACATCAACACGTCTTGCCATTGTGGGTTGATCTGCTCCAAGGGTAGAACGCCTGCGATCGGCGGTATGAGACGGGCACCGTTGGCTCTTGATGAGGTGCCGCTGGTCTCTTGCTGCTGTTGGATGGTATTCATACCTAACCACCAACTTAGTGCTGTGCCACGCAAAAGCGCAGCCATGGGGTGAATCCTTTTTTGTTCGACGTTGATCCAACATCGATGAAGTAGACCTCCAAACTTATTAGCCACATCCGAGCCGTCGGTCTTTAAGAATTTGCACAATTGTATGGTTCTGGTGGGGTTCAATGAGTTATGGGCTCGCTCGAGAGTTGGACATTTCTCTTCATGAGCATCGCTTCTCGTGTGCTTGCGTTACGAAGAGCCTCCATCACGAAGTTGAGCTGTTGGAGCAGATGACTGTTGATCCCTTCGAGCGCGGAGATTCAGTTTGCTAGTTCTTCGTTGATCCGTGCCTGTCGTCCGGTGCCACCTATTGTTCCTGCTACAAAGGTTGAGACTGTCAGTGGGGGCGGCTGGTTTACCACCATTGGATCGGCGACCGGATTGGTCGTCGGAGTCGTGGAGTTTGATCGAGCTTATGCATATCCTGCCTTGCCAGAGTTCGCTGCTGCTTCAGGGTTTGCGTGCATAAGCACGTTCTCCTCCTCTATCCCGGAAGTCGTTCTTGAAGATCTGATAGTGATCGTCGGATGCGCTCTCTTGCTTCATGTCGTAATCGTGAAGTCTGCAATGTCTTGACGTGCGAGATGCGCTGAAGACTTGTGCGAGGTAGTTCTCCGAATGAGTAAAGTAGTCGAATGCCTCTCTAGCACCATTGCGCTTAGATACCAAGTGTTATGCCGAATGGAGCATAGATGGTGAACAGAAGAAAGTTGATAGGCAGAACACGATTTAGAATTTGGGACACTTGAGAAAATTTTCTTTAGTGGTAAATGCACCAGGATGACAAGTGACGATTTACGAATGAGGCATAGTCGGGGTCGTTGGGTCATTATCAAGCGATGCGTGTAGAGTCGCGTCGTGAGTGGTCGAATTTGAGAAGCTTCGCGTAGAAATCAGGACACATCGAGGTGTTGTGCTTTGTGCCATTCCTGTACAGTTTACTGTGACCACTCAGCCGTGTCCATACTCGTGCAGATCCCTGAGGCAGGCGGCCCTGGTGACGCCGACGCGAGGACAGGCGGCGGACTACCCGCTTGGAGCTGACCGACCACTGTTCCAGAGCCCCAGATGCCACCGGGACTCTTTGCTATGTCTTATACGTCTTGCAGGCGTCTTTCGGCGGACTGGCCATGAGGCCTATTTGCATGTTTTTGCATTG
>SZWC01017937.1:9270-24800 GCA_023375785.1 Penium margaritaceum | reverse complement strand
TGTCTTATACGTCTTGCAGGCGTCTTTCGGCGGACTGGCCATGAGGCCTATTTGCATGTTTTTGCATTGTATGCTCACTGTCAGTCGATGGATGCATGATGGTGACCAGTCGTAGTGTCCGTCTTTTGATTCTGCACGTCTTGGTTCAGACGGCACAGCATTTTGACATGTGTGCGCAGAGTTACGGCCAAAACAATGGTTTTGGGCCAGTTTTAGGGCAGCTCTTGGACTGCCGCGTGCGACACCCGCCGTGCGCCGTGGCAAGTATTTATGCCTTGGACCTGTCATTTGTCATTTCTCTCTGCATATGCTATATTGAAGCATTCTGCCACTGTGTCTTGTGTCTCCTAGCCAAACCCTTGTCGTTGTGTCTACGACCTGTGACTGTCGTCATCGTCTGACCAGGCACTGACGCCCGGTCAGCAGCTGTGTTGCTAGGAAGCTTCCATGCACTTTCTCATGGTATCAGAGCAGTGAGACAGTTCTCACTAAGCTGCGTAGCAGAGACGCAGTGAGAGTCACCGCGGCAGCAGAGTTTCTGGGGTCTGTTGGAGACGGCCGGTCGCCGTCAACACGCTCCACCCACCACGTGAGATCGCAGCTGTAGAGGCAGCAGCAGTGGCGTTTACCGCCACGCAGAGGTGTGTGGCGGTGGCAGTGTGTGCAGCCGCCCCCCCACAGCCGCAGCAGCAGAAGAGGCGGCGGCAGCAGCAGTGCAGCAGCAGTGGCCGCAGCAACAGCGTGGTAGCAGCGGCGGGACCAGCAGCGCAGCAGTAGTGTCGGCAGTTGCAACACAACAGCGGCAGCGGCAGCAGTGGCACAGCAGCAGCAGTGGCACTCGCGACAGCAGCAGCGACGTAGCAGCGGCAGCAGCACCGGCGCGCGGCGGCGGTAGCCAGCAGCAGCTGCAGCGTGCAGCAACAGCCATAGCGCGCAGCAGCAGCAGCAGCCGCGCAGCCGCTGCTGCCACCGCTACACACACAACGACGCAACTACTGTTGGAGCTGACAACACTGCTATAGCAGCAGCTGGGCGGAAGCTGCTGGGCAGCTTCTGCAGAGTTGTCGCGCGCCACCGCGAAGCGGCTCGACACGTGCGCAGAACCGTGACAAGAAGAAAAAGGGAGGGGACAAGCTGATGTCAGCATTGTTGACTGCTGATGTCATCAGGTCGTGCTGACATCAGCATTACACTTAGCCTAGTTTTCACCTGGACAGTCAAAAGTTGCCAGCGGTTCAACTCCTCGAGAAACGCAGACGGTTTTGAAATCCGACAAACTTGACCTGTCGTCCCATAGAGAGCGGCGACATGAGTTCGCCCGACGACAAGGACAAGGGACCAGGTGATCCCTCCTCCTCTTCTCAGGGGTGTTGAGCCCTCGCTCGCAGGCCATTGCGGACCTGCACAACTAGCAGGAGGAGATGCGTCGTCTGCAGCGAGAGCAGATTGAAGCGATCCGCACGCTGACTGAGCTTCTACGTGCTCAGACCACGGCTCCTTCGCGGATTTCTGAGGGAGCTGCCGGCGTGGCGGCCTCTAGTACTCTTCCCAGGTGCCCGTGACAGGTGCTCCGCCTGCTTCACCTCCTGGCGTGGTTTCTCCACCACCTGCGGACCTCCTTGATGACGAGCCCTTCATGTTAGGCTTTGAGGATGACTCCCAGGAGCGGGAGATTCGTCTTCTACAGGAGCGCCTCCGTCAGCTACACTCGGGTACCCGACCTCCACCCGTGTCCCCGATACGATCGTCACCTGACTTCCCCGGTGATCACCCCCTTCCAGGAGTTTTCCCCGTCTCTCGCCCTCCTCAGCCCGCGGTTTCTCTCCCCACGGAGCGACAGCCAAAGGACTTTGAGGCACCACCTCCACAATACATGAGCGAGGATGGATTTGACTGTTGGGAGATCCTGTTTCAGGTGTGGGCTACTTCCGAGGGAGTGTGGCCTTACTACCACAGCCCATACCAGTCTACAGATCCAGCACAGGTGCTGATAGCAGCCCAGGCCATGCGAGGACTTCTCTATGCCATGCCACGCGAGATAGTCGTCGACTTCCGCCCCTTCCTTGGCGAGGCTGGCACAGGAACCGGAGCTGATCCTCGTAGAGGCTGGGATCCGGCGTTGTCCCTACTGGTCGTAGAGATGCACGCCACGTGCGCGTCACACATTCGTGCTTTCCACTCGCTCCATCACGGACCAGCGCAGCCTGCGGCGGATTACTGGCGACGCGCCATGCGTTTTTATACGCGTCTGCGGACCTCAGGGGGCACACAGTTGTGGGCACTTCGGACGATCATGCTCGGAGTTTGCCTAGAGTACACCGACATCTTCACACAGTGCAGTGACGCTGCTCTTGAGCCTTTCTCAGCCACTCTGTAGCTGCTCCCTTGGGTGCATCAGCTGTTCCTCCAGGTGACATTGGCCCGCGAGGCGATAGTAGTGCATGAGGAGACTTCCCTCGCTGCAGCAGTCCTTGCATCACCATCATCTTCCCTCCTGCAGTCACCCTCATCTACCTCAATCACGACCTCATCTTCCTCCTCCTCTTCGACCCCGTCTAAACCCACAAAGACACAGGGCATTGCAGCACCTGCCTAGGGGAAGAAGAAGAATAGGAAGTGCGGATCGGGTCAGCAGCAGCCGTCATCCGGCGGTAGCAGTGGTCGTTCCGTGCACTGCTGCAACTGTGCAGGTACCCATCGCTACACCGAGTGCCAGCAGCCGCTTGACTGGGAGCGCATCACTCGTGGACTTCACGCTGCCCATGCTGCTTGCACCGCGTCCGGCACGTCACTCGCACACTCCTCTGGACGCGCGGCGACTACAACTGCAGCTGTTCCTACATCCTCACCAGCGAGCAGCAGTGATCCCGACCTACGTGATCGCACCATCGCCGAGCTTCGTCATCTTTTGGCGCTTTGCTTTCAAGGAGGTGCGAGTGTGTTGTCATCGTCGAGTGGGTCACAAACTGCTTCTTTGTCCGTCCTCGTGACTTGTGACGACACGTGTGGGGGAGCACATTCCGCATGTGATGATGGTGGGCCTGATTACACTGACTGGATTCATGAGTCTCACCTTCGTGATGTATGTCGTTCATTGACGGCTCAGCGTCCCTCTGATGCCGAGTGTTCCATTACTCGTTGTACAGTGATGTCCACCAGTTGTGACTGCGGTGGCACTTGGATCATCGATTCTGGTGCCATCCACCACATGACGTGTCGTCGTAGTGACTTTGTGGTACTTGGTCCTGTCACGACTGTCCGTTCTATTCGTACAGGCTCTGGTCAGTCCTTACCGGTCCACAGCGTTGGAGTTGTATGCTTTGATGGTCCGTCTGGTCTTCTGTACCTTTGTGACGTGCTATTCGTGCCTGATCTTGAGCTCAGTCTGCTGTCTGTATGTGCTTGCACTCTGATGGGTTTCTCCGTTGAGCATACCGCTGATTCAGCGACTGTGACTGCTCTTGACACCCGTAGCATTGTCCTGCGTGTTTGAGTCATAGCTGATTTGTACCGCATTGCTCGGCCCTCCTCCCCTTGCTCTCCCTCCTCCTCTGGTCGCGTTTTTGTCACTGGTGTTCTATCCCCGGAACACCAACTCTTGCTTCACCGATGTCTGTGTCATGTGGGCTCCGACACTGTGTCGAAGCTCATCCGGACACAGCCCGCTCTTGGTCGTGATGTGGCTTCTTTCAAGAAGCCACCCAAGACCGACTGTCTTTTTTGCGCTCAGGGAAAGATGCACCGGTGCACTTACTCTGATTCGCGTTCCCGAGCGCTGAGGCCCCTCGAGTTGGTCCACTCGGACCTGCTCGGTCCTCTCCCGGTCGAGTCCTTGTCTGAAAGGGGCCGGTATGTTCTGAAGCTGACTGATGACTTCACCCGGATGCGGTGGGTCTACAGTCTGCGTTAGAAGAGCGACACTGCTCTTGCGGTTCGGCTCTGGCTCGTGATGGCTGAGCGTCAGTCTCGCCACACGCTACATACCTTTCGCTCGGATCGCGGCGGGGAGTTCCTCGGTGAGATGGACTACTTCTTTGTTGAGCACAACATTTTTCACCAAGTCTCCGCCCCTGCTACCGCACACCAGAACAGTGTATCTGAGCGCTGGAACCGCACCATGGAGGATGCGGTCCGCGCCATACGGTCTGAGTGTGGTCTCCCAGAGTCCTTCGCCTTCGAGGGCTTCGCCTACATGACTTGGGTCTGGAATCGCCTCCCGCATGGTCCGCTTCCGGATCATGTTACACCGTACAAGCTCTGGTTTGGCCACCGTGCTTATCTTCGTCTCGCTCGCGTCTGGGGTTCCCTTGCCTCCGTGTCGTACACTGAGGACCAGCAGGGGTCCAAGGTCTCCCCTCGGGGTTGCTTGTGTGCCTTCATCGGCATCTCCGCGCGGTCGAAGGCCTGGCGCTTTTGGGACCCCACTCGCCGTCGTGTCATAAGAACCCGTGATGCGCTGTTTTTTGAGTGACTCACATACCGTGATCTGACTTCGATCACAACCCTCTCTACAGCCCATGTTTCTTCCTGTGAGGGTCCTCGGCGGATTGGGGAGACTTCTTCGCCAGCGACCATTCCTCGTCAGGCTGATTTGTCCGCTCAAGTCCCCTCTCGGTCTCCATCACTTGATGATCCGGCTATCATTGCCGTTAGTCCAGAGATCCCGCCCGTTCAGCGTGTTTCATACCCCACAGGTACCGCTGCTCTCACACCTCCTCCTGCATCACCACATGTGTCTACTGGCACCCCTGCTCTGGCGTTTGACCCAGTCCAGCCCACTCTTGTCCCTACGTCGGCTGACACTCCTGCCTCAGTGTCCGGGCCAGCCTTGCTCGCAATCACACCCAGCTCTCTGTCCCCCACACACGCATCTCCTCGCACGGCATCTCCGGCTGCCTCGTCTCAGCCCTCACCAGCTGTGGTTGTACCTGTCCCTGTGGTCGTACTTGTTCCTGAGCCTCAGGTGCGCCCCTCGACCTCCGGTTACTCCCGTGAGCCCGGTGGTCGCCTTTGACCAATGGATTCCGGAGCTCAGCGAGCGTCAGGTTCCGGACCCAGGCATTCCTCTCGTTGCATGGCGAGCGGTGATCCAGGCACAAAGGCCTTAGGCCTGAGTGTCCGCACTGAGCTTTCAGAGGTACACCCAGCGTGCCCCATAGGGCACGACCTGGTCACTCCCGAGTTCCATATCGCCTGTGACGCAGCAGCTGATCTCGTGGCAATAAGGCCTGACACTGAGGCGTGTGCACTTGCCANNNNTTCCTCTCGTTGCATGGCGAGCGGTGATCCAGGCACAAAGGCCTTAGGCCTGAGTGTCCGCACTGAGCTTTCAGAGGTACACCCAGCGTGCCCCATAGGGCACGACCTGGTCACTCCCGAGTTCCATATCGCCTGTGACGCAGCAGCTGATCTCGTGGCTGTCAGGCCTAACACTGAGGCGTGTGCACTTGCCATGCACAGTTCCCTCTCTATGGCGCCTGACCCGGGCACATTGAGGGAGGCTTTCTCATCGTAGGATGCTGATGCCTGGCGAGTTGCTTGTGAGGATGAGCTTTGCGCTATCCGAGAGCACAGAGTCTACAAGCTGGTCGACCTTCCCCCTGGGAGGAAGGCGATTCAGGTCAACTGGGTCTTTCGCAAGAAAGTGAAGCCGGAGGGCTCACTGGAATGCTGCAAGGCCCGCTTGGTCGTCAAGGGGATCTCTTAGATTGAGGGAGTTGATTACACTGACACCTTTGCCCCTGCCGCCCGCATGACCTCAGCTCGAGCTCTGTTCGGTGTCGTGGCTGAACATGACTGGGAACTACACCAGATGGATGTGAACAACGCCCTGAAGGTGGACGTGACCTTGTACCTCCGTCTTATCGGATCTCTGACGTACCTGGCCACTACCACGCGTCCCGACATCGCGTTCGCCGTCAACCTCCTTGCTCAGTTCTCGTAGGCCCCACGTGCGAGAGCTCTTCACGCGGTTGTGCGAGTGGTACGGTACGTGGTCTCCTCACCGTATCTCGGACTTTGCTTTCGTCGGCAGTGTTCGGTGGTCCTTGACGGCTACAGTGACAGCGACTGGGCTTGGAGCCCTGATGGGCGCAGTCGCACTGGCTTCGTGTTTCTGCTCGGTGGTACCGCTTTGTTTTGGCGAAGTGGGAGGCAGGGCTACATCGCACGTAGCTCGTCGGAGGCAGAGTATGTGGCTTTGGGCGCAGGGGCTGCTGAGGCAGTTTGGCTGCAGGGCTTGTTTCTTGAGCTTGGGCAGTCAGTACCCACCATTGTGTTGCGTTGCGACAACCAGAGTTCTCTCGCCATTGCGGAGAACTCTGGTGTTTTTCATGCTCGCACAAAGCACATTGCGGTTGAGCATCACTTCGTTCGTGATCTGGTGGAGCGATGCGTGATCTCCATCGTGTGGGTTGGCACTGACTTGCAGCGTGCTGATTTCTTCACGAACGCACTTGCCCGCGGAATGTTCCTGGTGGCCATTCGTTCTGTTGGGCTTCGCCCCGTGCGTGATAGTAATTGAGTGTAGGATGTGCGTCTGCGTCTCATCTGTCCGTGTCACCCACTATGTAGTTGTACCATTGCTACACGCGTATGGACATGCGTACCATCGGGTCATGGGGGAGTGTTGTGCTTTGTGCCGTTTCTGTGCAGTTTACTGTGACCACTCAGCCGTGTCCATACTCGTGCATATCCCTAAGGCAGGCGGCCCTGGTGACGCCGGCGCGACGACAGGCGGCGGACTACCTGCTTGGAGTTGATCGACCACTGTTCCAGAGCCTCAGATGCCACCGAGACTCTTTGCTGTGTCTTATACGTCTTGCAAGCGTCTTTCGGCGGACTGGCCATGAGGCCTATTTGCATGTTTTTGCATTGTATGCTCACTGTCAGTCAATGGATGCATGCATGTGGCCAGTCGTAGCGGCCGTCTTTTGATTCTGCACGTCTTGGTTCAGACGGCGCATCATTCTGACATGTGTGCGCAGAGTTACGGCCAAAACAGTGGTTTTGGGCCGGTTTTAGGGCAGCTCTTGGACTGCCGCGTGCGTCACCCGCCGTGCGCCGCGGCAGGTATTTATGCCTTGGACCTGTCATTTGTCATTTCTCTCTGCATATGCTATATTGAAGCATTCTGACACTGTGTCTTGTGTCTCCTAGCCAAACCCTTGCCGTTGCGTGTACGACCTGTGACCGTCGTCACCGTCTGATCAGGCACTGACGCCCGGTGAGCGGCAGCGTTGCTAGGAAGCTTCCACGCACTTTCTCACGAGGATCAATGGTGAAGATGGGAAATGCACCTTTGCAAGTCTAGATATGTCTCGATGCCTCAAGAAGTCGACCGAAATGTCATGACGCTTGTGTTGTGGATTCTTGAGAGTGGTTGAAGTTTCAAAAAGTTTGGGAAGGTTCAATGGAGGGCGAGGGCTGTGGGCCGAATTGCCTTCGGTTTGGTTTTCGGGGTGAAAATCGGGGTCCCGATGTGCGGTGGGCTGTTTTTGTAATAAAATGAATTCAAAATCAGACAAATAAGGAATCCATTTACTTGTGGTGTGTAACACGTTAGACTGGAGTGCGTACAACCCAGAGTATGCCGTTGTTTTGTTTTCCATTATTTTATACGTAGATTTGAGTTTTATGAAACTAATTATAACATGATAAACAATTTTGATCAAACATCAACCATTTTTTCAACTAATGGTTTTCTATTGTGCTCAGCACCTCATCCTTGCGAACCATCCACCTTTCTCTTCGTTTGCTTGGTAGTTCCCTGCCTGAATCTTTCGGGACCGTGGGGTAGGATGAAGTGACAAAATAATCCTGGGTTGCCTCTCTGTCCTCATACGAGGTGTTGTGTTCCTATTCATATCGAAGATTCGAACCTACCTGGTTCCTGGCCTACCGGAGATGCAACCCTGGCTGCGGTGGTCGATGTTTTATGACAACCTGAACGGCTGGAAAGGTTTCTTTGACGCCCTGATAATCCAGGCTGTTAGAGCTGGAGAATACATCGAAATATTTGTTTCTGCGTTACTTGCCTTGCTAGGTTTGCAATAGTGACGATGGTTTGATGTTAGGAGCTGTTTTGTCTTGCATTACCAAAGGTGAAAATCCTGCATGAAATTAATGCAAGAAAAATGAGAAAACATTGTTTTTCCAATTCCCATGCCGCTCGCATTGTCGCCGTTAGGACGGCTTATACCGTAGGGCCCTAATGTCAAGTCGGAGTAATCTACTGACCAGATGGACAGGCGGATGAAACGGGCGGTCATCGCTGGCCGTCACATGTTTCGGTAGTAGTTTCTTCGAACAGGAGCTTCCCAGACATACCTGTCCTCGACGCCGAATATCGTGGCGGCTGGTCAGGTCGTCCGCCTCGCATAAGTTTGCCCCGTGGGGTAATGAATAGTTTTTTGTGCGAGTTCACACACGGAGGTTGTGCCTTTTGTTCTGGATTGCAGGGAATTTGATAGGAAGATGGCCGGTAGTCCTCGCAAGAATGTGACAACTGTCAACGCTGCCGGCCGTTTGACTGTTGTTCTGTGGCGCAGAGGAGACAGTTGCGTGGAAATCCGTTTGCAAGTTACAAGCATGGGATTTCCCGTTGCCTGAAAATGTGAAACAGGACGAGTGGGCATTTTCACCAAAGAAGGTAAGACAGTCCAGGTCGTTTTGTACTCAATTGGTTTGACACATACATGCAAGATATGTTTTCCCAGCTCACATTACTGTTTTCTTACGGACGCATTCCATCGATTCCTGCAGGTTTGCGCCGTTTCAGAGCAAGAAAAACGACGGCAACCTGCAGGTTGTGCACGTGCAGCAGAACTTTGTCCGTTTGTGATTTGGGACTGGTCTTTCTCATTCCCCTGCTTGCTTTCACTCCCTCTCTCAATCACAGTCTCCTCACCATCCCTCATCCCGCCCGATTTCTGTCCGTCCGTGCGTCGCCCGCAACTTGCTCCATCCTCAGGCCGCCCCGTCGTCGTTCTCGCATCCCGTCTTTGTCTGGAACCACCTGGACCCGGCGCCCACTCACGAATCGCGCGAACGAACCGCCGCGGACGTCGCTTCGTCTTCGTCAGCTCCCATTTCAGCCCCTAGCACTGCCTGATCACTACGTTGCTCGCTTCACTCACAGTTCGCCATCTCGCCCCGATCTTTCCCCGGGTCCAGGAAGAGGTGTACGAAGTGAATCGAGTCGCACGAATATCGCTGCGGGGTCAGTCCAGTGCAGCGTGCTCACTCGCTTGAACTCATCACANTTTTCTTACGGACGCATTCCATCGATTCCTGCAGGTTTGCGCCGTTTCAGAGCAAGAAAAACGACGGCAACCTGCAGGTTGTGCACGTGCAGCAGAACTTTGTCCGTTTGTGATTTGGGACTGGTCTTTCTCATTCCCCTACTTTCTTTCACTCCCTCTCTCAATCACAGTCTCCTCACCATCCCTCATCCCGCCCGATTTCTGTCCGTCCGTGCGTCGCCCGCAACTTGCTCCATCCTCAGGCCGCCCCGTCGTCGTTCTCGCATCCCGTCTTTGTCTGGAACCACCTGGACCCGGCGCCCACTCACGAATCGCGCGAACGAACCGCCGCGGACGTCGCTTCGTCTTCGTCAGCTCCCATTTCAGCCCCTAGCACTGCCTGATCACTACGTTGCTCGCTTCACTCACAGTTCGCCATCTCGCCCCGATCTTTCCCCGGGTCCAGGAAGAGGTGTACGAAGTGAATCGAGTCGCACGAATATCGCTGCGGGGTCAGTCCAGTGCAGCGTGCTCACTCGCTTGAACTCATCACAAGCCCGCACACAATGGCGGTAGCAGCACGCGTTCTAGTCGCCTCGGTGCTGGTGCTGCTGGCCCTCGCAGCACGATCGCAGGGCTGCGCCGTGCCCCCTTATGGCTGCCCTAAGACTTTCTGCGATAGCCTCACCACTCCGCCCAAGGTGCGGAAGACGGAGGGCTTCGACTTCACCAAGGCCACCTCTTGGGACTTGCGACTCGGCTACTGGCTCGGCATCTATAACAAGCGCTACACCGATGCCCAGAAGCAGGTCATGCTGAGGAAGCGCGGCGGACCTTCCATAAACTACGAGAGCTTCTCCGAGATCGGCGACGTAGTGCAGTATCACGCCGCCACGTCCCTCGCCGCCTGCTGCAATGCGTGCCGCGTTACCAACAACTGCTGGATGTACCAGTACTTCGACGCACTCTCCTCTTCGGGCCGCCCCAACCCCAAGGGCTTTAAGGCCGGCGTGCGCTGCTACCTGCTGAAGGGCGGCTCGGAGAAGGCGGATGACCTGACGGGCCGCGGCACGCCTTACAGCGGCACGCGCTCCGAGCAGATCCAGCCTGGCGACGGGTACAGCCCTGTGTACAACCCCAGTTGGGTGGGCGGCATGTGCAACGGCAACAGCTCCGTCGTCGACGACCCGCACTTCACGGGGGGGCACGGGGTCAAGTTCGACTTCAACGGCCTGCTGGACAGGTCCTTCTGCCTCTCCACCGACGAACGCCTCCACATCAACGTGCTGCTCAAGGGCTACGAGGACACGAGGACCTTTGGCGCGACCCCCACCGGCGATGAGGGAAAGGCGATCCGCTCTTGGATCAAGGAGGTCGGCCTCCTCTGGTCCTCCCCCTCTTCCCCCTCCAAGAAGCACTCGCTGCGCCTCGTGGCGCGTTCGGGCAAGCGACAGGAGCGCGGCGCGGACGGCTTCCTCTCCGCTGTGGAGCTGGATGGCGTCCCTCTTGAGCCCCCGACCTACCCTGGCGCTGCCATCGAGCGCGACGGTCTGAGGTTTTCCTTCCTTGGCACGAGCCAAACGGGACCCTACGAGGTTGACCGGTTCAGCCTGAGGGTGGACGGTTTGGTCGACATGACGGTCTCGATGCGCGTGGCGCACCCTCTGCTGCAGGCGCCCGACGACTCCGAGGTGCACTTCAATGTCGTGATCAACGAGATGGAAGCTTCCGAGAAGGTGCACGGTGTGCTCGGACAGACGTTCCGGAGTGACCCTTCGCAGCAGGTGAAGGCCCTCATGTACCGACTTATCTCGCGGCTGATTGGCGGACGCATTGCTGCCGACGGCGAGTCAGGGAAAGGCTTTCTGGAGGGGCAGACGGAGGACTACATCACAACGGATGTGTTGACGCCCGACTGCAAGTACTCTGCCTTCTCGGCCTGAGTTGATGCTGTGCCTCAGTCATGCCAGGCCCGTGGTGGCCGACCAACATTCGAACATTCCTCTGTAGTTATCTCAGAGCCAACGTAGTTTTTCTCGAATAGTCTTTCTCGTTTGTACCCAAAACAGTGTACTTTGAAGTCTGGTCAGGTCACCTCTGACCCTGACTTTGTAAGCTATTGGTGTGTTTTCCTTGCTGAGAACCGAGTGCTTTCTTGTATGTGGTATTCCTGTACCTTCAGGTCGTCAAGCCGCAAGGGTTGGTAAAATGAATTGACGATGTAAGGAAAGTGTAGGCATGATCGGGATACACCAGTGGGGGAAAAGCTAGCAATTCTATGAAGCAAAAGCTACTCTCAATCTGAAATCACCGATGCCTTAGTTTGAACAATTACCCAATCTTTCTTGGATGGTGTTCAAACCTCAACTTCGCTTGGATATATGACAACGGACAGACCTCAGAACCTGAGCTCTCGTCCAGACCACAACGTTCTCACAAATGGTCTACATAGCACATAACAGAAAAATCATATTGGACATCCCCCCCCCCCCCCCCCCCCCCCACCCCTCACGGCTTTCCCTTGACTCTCGAAGACCACAGTTGTAGTTGCACCCTGGCTAGCTGTAAGTCGTCACATGGTGCCATACTTCCCAGGGAAGGAGAGCCAACTCTTCAGCTGCCGCACGATCTGCACAGTGTTTGGGGAGCATGTCGGGCGGCGGAATTCCGCAATGGTGTGCCTAGCTAGCATGGAAGACATTGCGCACGCATTCAGCGGATAACGCAGATGCTGTCCTGGAAGGGTAGGAGGTCCCATGTGTTGGTTATGGTCGTGACACACGCAAGTGCCCTCTTGTCTCTCCACACACACTCACATCATCACTGCAGGTGATTAAGCTGGACTGAGGCTCTCTGGTGCAAGAATGTGACACAGTATGAACTGCTCATTGGTGGTGCCACCAACTGACTACCAAGTGGTGATCACACCACCAACCTTTTCATTAGCCTCAGTTTAGAGCTGACTCCACTAGCAAAATGGGGGATACATTTGTAAAACTGCATGCCCGTGGTTTGGTTGAATTGTCACACACTTGCATGCACTTAGGGTGGTAAACCGGGTTGCTGATCCTTGGGGACCACATGTCCGGTTTGTACCGGCATGTGAGCAACCGCCTGGAGCTCGCTCGCTCCAGGGTCGGGTTCGATCCCCGGGTGGCGTCCGGGCCCCACGTTGAGCACCTCGCGTGGGTGGCCCGGTCAACCGGTACATACCACCTCGTTCACTTGTTACTCACCAACTTCTTGTCACTTGTGTGAAAGTGAGTTTCCCCCCGATCCATGGTGTCACCCCAACTCTCGCTTGCCTACTTGCCTGCTTTCATGCTTGCTCAGTAGCCGCTGCTACCTACTGGTATCAGAGCAAGGGGGACCCACTCCTCCTAGCTACAGTCCTGGGTCCTTGTCGGGCCACTTGAGCGTGGCGGGTGATCCCGCGCAAGCAACCACCCATGACCGTGGCGGGCGGGAGCCACAACATCGGCTGCTGCATCTTGCAGCACCTAACACTGCATCCACCGGACCGGCACTTCTCCGCCGCCCTCGTCCTCTCGCACTCCGCCGAGCCTCGACCTCCGCACTTCTGACGGGGCCACCACGTGTCTGCACCGATAGCAGCGGCTGTCTCCCGGCAGCCACATGTGCTTTCTCTTCGCAGCAGCACATTCCGCTCCCTTGGTTCACGAGGGGCGCTGCTCCTGTGCGAAGGATTGGCACAGCTTCACCGCCGTCCTTCCGCACACCGCCGACTCTCGGCTTCCACACGCACACCGGTGCCACCACGTGGCAGCACCGCCCGCCGCACGCATCGTCCACCGGCTATTCGTGTACTTCTCGCAGCAGCACACTCCGCACCCGAGGTTCACGTGGTGCTTTCTCTTCGTAGCAGCACATTCTGCTCCCGTGGTTCACGAGGGGCGCTGCTCCTGTTCGAAGGACTGGCACAGCTTCACCGCTGTCCTTATGCACACCGCCAACTCTCGGCTTCCACACGCACATCGGTGCCACCACGTGGCAGCATAGCCCGCTACACTCATCTCCCGCCGGCCTCTCGTGCATTTCTCGCAACAGCGCACTCCGCACCCGTGGCTCACATGGTGCTTCCACTGCCATCGCACCACTCGACGTTTCTTCCGTGCACCTCTTGGCACCTCAGGCTGCCCTCCGGGCAGCCAGGCACTTGTCGCACTGGCGTCTCCTCCTGACACCGAGCCGATCTCTACGTCTCCCACGGCCGCACGTGAGCGTGCTCGCATCGACAGAGAGCTCGCATACTGCGAGGAGCGGGCGGAGAGGGAGGTGTGGTCGAGGGTGCGTCGCAGCAGTCCGGGCTATCACCACGAAGAGGATTACGATCCCGCTGACTACTATGAGTGGGCGGACGCGCGGGNGTGGCGGGCGGGAGCCACAACATCGGCTGCTGCATCTTGCAGCACCTAACACTGCATCCACCGGACCGGCACTTCTCCGCCGCCCTCGTCCTCTCGCACTCCGCCGAGCCTCGACCTCCGCACTTCTGACGGGGCCACCACGTGTCTGCACCGATAGCAGCGGCTGTCTCCCGGCAGCCACATGTGCTTTCTCTTCGCAGCAGCACATTCCGCTCCCTTGGTTCACGAGGGGCGCTGCTCCTGTGCGAAGGATTGGCACAGCTTCACCGCCGTCCTTCCGCACACCGCCGACTCTCGGCTTCCACACGCACACCGGTGCCACCACGTGGCAGCACCGCCCGCCGCACGCATCGTCCACCGGCTATTCGTGTACTTCTCGCAGCAGCACACTCCGCACCCGAGGCTCACGTGGTGCTTTCTCTTCGTAGCAGCACGTTCTGCTCCCGTGGTTCACGAGGGGCGCTGCTCCTGTTCGAAGGACTGGCACAGCTTCACCGCTGTCCTTACGCACACCGCCAACTCTCGGCTTCCACACGCACATCGGTGCCACCACGTGGCAGCATAGCCCGCTACACTCATCTCCCGCCGGCCTCTCGTGCATTTCTCGCAACAGCGCACTCCGCACCCGTGGCTCACATGGTGCTTCCACTGCCATCGCACCACTCGACGTTTCTTCCGTGCACCTCTTGGCACCTCAGGCTGCCCTCCGGGCAGCCAGGCACTTGTCGCACTGGCGTCTCCTCCTGACACCGAGCCGATCTCTACGTCTCCCACGGCCGCACGTGAGCGTGCTCGCATCGACAGAGAGCTCGCATACTGCGAGGAGCGGGCGGAGAGGGAGGTGTGGTCGAGGGTGCGTCGCAGCAGTCCGGGCTATCACCACGAAGAGGATTACGATCCCGCTGACTACTATGAGTGGGCGGACGCGCGGGACTACGCAACCCACTGCCAGTCCGCCTCCGACGACTCCCCGACGGCGCAGAACGAGCCAGCTACGACGCCACCACGTGACCACCGACCTCTACACACACCGGTAAGCCCACCCGTATCCCATAGGACGCGCCAGCATCGACATGCCGTTGCTCGTAGCTCAGTGCCGCCCTCAGCGGCAGCAGCATCACAGGTGCACCCGTCCCGCCGTGCTGCATCTCCAGCTACATCAGCTGCAGATTCATCGTCATCCCCATCACCTGACATTCTGTCTGCCCTGTAGGCTGTGCTTGTGTCCAGTGCTGCTGTTGCGTCCACATTTGCAGCTATCGCACGTGCCACACGTGCACCAGCCAGCACTGCCGCTAGCAGGGCTGTTGAGATCTACACCTTGGCTGCAGTTGATCAGGGACCCTTAGCGGCTGCGGCTGTCAATGTAGTGACCAAGATTGCTGCCGTAGCAGACGCAGTCGCATCAGCAGCAGCTGCAGCGGCCACATCACTCTCCAGCGCTGTTGACTCCATCCACATCTCCACCTCACATCTATCTTCCTTGCCCTCATCTTCAGCTTCGATGACACGCCACATTCAGCTGCTGGTTTTGACCGCGACAGCCGTCTCCATCCTGTCAGCTGTAGCGTTGACAGGAGTAGCCTGCCTCATCGTCTCCGCCTCGGCTGCTATTGCAGTGGTCGCCTCCTCAATTGTGGCCGCTCTTCCGCCACTGTTATCACTGCGCCGCAGCGCTTGGTGAGCTTGGTCCCTCCCTCTCTTCCTGCCCTTTCCTGTGTTGATGTGTCTTGTGCGACCAGGTTGTTGCCTTGTAGCGTACTTCCACGCACCCATCACACATCTCCCCCGCCCACTGGGGCTGGGAATACTCTGCCGAAATCTTCTTGGCAGAGTTGCATCACTGGCAACATGCCAGTGGACGACGACCAATACGCAGCCTTGCAGGCTGAGTTGCAAC